>JAUELE010243661.1:0-11230 GCA_031471655.1 Diodora aspera | reverse complement strand
TGAAGATAACCTTTCGCAAGACGTGTTTATTTCATTTGTATCAGAAAAAGGTTAATCAGCAAAACCAATTTAATTAGATGGGGCTCATATATGGCTTGACCCCTAACTTGTTTTGAGTAGTGTATTAAACCTTGAAGGTATGTCGATTCATTCGCAAAACAAATAATAGGTAATTGTCAGAGCTCCCAAAACATATCTGGCAGGTACATAAGATTTGGTGATTTCCTCACATGAAGTACTAGCCGCGATGTCGGCCTTAGTGTGGATTTTTCGTGTTCTGTCTAATGATCGTTTCAACCTTTCCGAATGCTTTGGACTCCGGGTGAAAAATCTGCAGTAATGATTCAAGTGACAAACATATTATTTGACTGTTGTTTATGCATCCCATGCATGACCAAGCTTGGTCGGTTTCACAGTTATTAGGTGCCGCACACATTTGGGGCCAAGTTTATATAACCAAACTCAGTGCTCGACTCGAGAGTTTAATGCTCCGAGTTTGTGCTCCAAATTCGAATTTGTGCTCCAAAATCGAGGTTATAAAACGTTCGAGTTCGTTTTCGTGCTCAGTCAGACGAGAATCTTAAGTACATTTTCCACCTTGTTTCAAACTCCAGTGAGCACGATTTCGGGGTCTCACTAAAATGCGTCCGTAAGCGCCCGCATGCGCCCGTAAGCGCCCGCAAGTGCCTGTAAGTATATAAAAGATGCCCGTAAACGTTTAACTATTCTTGTTACTGCAAATAGTCTAAACTCCAAGTTACAATTGATACGACCCATATTGGCTGCGTAAAAAGCGATAAATTGTCATGTTGACATACTTTACGGCCGCTTCTTTAACTGTCCAGCCAGGGGGTGTTATGCCGTTCGCACGTACTTACTTGATAGTTGTGTTATTATATTTTCCGACAATAGAAAAAGGAACACAGCGTTAGTAACATGTGTCTGGTAGTGCGTGAGGTTGAAATATTAAATCGGTAGCAATTTGACAACGTTTCTCGTGTTCAGTGGGGGCGTGTTCAGTGTGTCATCGTTTCGTTTTTGATAAAACAGAAAACAAATTCGTTTGATATGATAATTATACGAAACTGAAACAAAACTGTAAATGTATATATGATGATAAACAGAAAGGTGCTCAGGGTCCGTATTCATGGCATTTAAACAATCCCACCTAAGACATGGACACATCCAAACTGGTATGCATAACATAAAATTTAGACTGATTCACGAAATTCGTATCGTGTTAAGTTCTTTGATGAATTGTGATGCATTCATGATATCGCTACCTTGCAATACCCTGTTGTTCGCCATACGTTTCAGGGCTCCTCCAATCCCATCTGGTGCGCCCTTTCCATGTCCACTTTCATGAAAATTCCATGATGACTCTTTGATCCCTCTCTCATGCAGAATGGTGGAGAACAAAAAGAAATTGTTCTTTTGACGGTATTGTACAGACGGGCCATCACTGAAAAAGTGAATGGTGTCCACAGTTGGCAAGGCTACTTGGATGTCAACTAGAACTGGTTTAGGATAGGCCCATATCCCAGGGAGTCCATGCTGAAGTGAGTCTGATACTGTACAAAATGTCACTGGGTTCTCCATATCATGGATATCGTATACTACGGTGTGAAGTGTAAGTTGACGCTTTGAAGCACCAAAGGGCATACCTTGGATTTCTGAACTGTATTTGCATGAATAATTCTCTGCGAAGTCGATGTGAATAAGAATTTCATTTTCTTTCAGATTTTCTTTGAGGTGTCTGTAATGGTTCATCTGGTTATGGATGTTGAATATATGCCGTTTGAAACGACTCAGATGATTCCTGTATTCATCCACAAGGTCACTCTTCTTGCCCTCCACTTCAACTTTAGCAGTTATTGATATTTCCTTTATCTCTCCTTTCACACCTCTCGCCTCCCGCTGTGTCTTCCACTGTTCCCAGCATACAATATCAGTTTCCTCATATAATGACAATTCCTTGGTGACATTTTGTGGACTGCATTTACTGCACTCTTCATACATGCAGCATTTGTTTTCCAGTGAACAGACTGTCAAAGATATCAGCTGTGTCAGATCACGAGATTGCAACATTTGATTCTTCACCAGAGCATCTACAACAAGCTTCATGTTTTCATGAATACGGCATGCACATGTTTCGCGATCACTTTCTGCTGCCGACACAAGCCAAAAAGGTCTCATTCGGCAAAATGTGGAGTAACTATTTTTTACTCCAGGATTTTCCTTTAGAAATTGTTGATGCAATTTAATGAGGTCATCATTTAAGATTCCCTTCTGTCTCTTGAGTTTGTGTCTTGTGATTGTTTCCTTCACACCTGAGGTCAGCCTGCTTACGTCATCGCGTTCGTAAAAGCTGATTATTCTTTAGCTGAGTCTTTCAGTAACTGTTCCTCTCTTCACTCTTCTTCCATGCTGGTGTGTTACTCCCAAGGCATTTCGTGAAAAGTGAAGTAGTCTGTATTTGCTCATGATGCTTCCTGCAGCAATCTGTGCAATATTCCTCTTGGACCTATTACTGCCATTCTTGTAGGAGAGTTTGAGTTCATGAAGCAGTGAGCTGTGAAAAATTAAGACCTTCCTGACTGTTTTGAAGGATGTTGATCCTTTTCCAAAAGATAAATGTTTCCGGAGATGTTTTGTTTTTGTTCTGGGTGTTTCTGAGTTGTCACTGACTCCATTTGCTTTTGCTTTCATCCATCTTTGTCTGTAGCGTTCACCTTTCTTCTTTTGCTTATTCAACTCTGCTTTTAGTTTTCTGTTTTCTCTGTAACAACTTGCTTTTTCTCTATTCCTCTGTCTTCTAGAATTCTGCTTCTGCCTGCTTTCTGCTCTTCTATTCATTTCTATATCTGGACTTTGTGGAGGGGTAAAACTTTGAGCATTGGAAGCATCAGCTTTCTTTTTTCTGCAATGCTTTTGTTGTAATCGCCATGTTTTTCTTTTATAGCGCTGCTCTCTTTTGTTCATTTCAGAAATGATCTTCCTTTTCCCGTTTTTTTTTATCTTCTTCATACTTCAATTTTGATTTTCTGAGATATTCTTGTCGCTTTTCTGGGTTGCTGTTTCTCCTTGCTCTGTATATTTTCTGTTTTTCTGCTGCAGTGAGTGCCATCCTGGTTAGGAAAATGTATTAAAATTAGTATTCTTTGGACATAACTATCATGGCAGATACCATTTGCTTTAACCAGTGATCCATTTGTATCCATATCAGAGTTATATTATTTCAATATTTTATTAGAATAAATATTACAAATATTAATACTGCCAAATTGAAAGGAAGTTAAACTATTTGAAAACAATACAATTATTGTGTCATTTACAAATTTAAATACATATTTATTGATTTAAAAAATTAATATCATCGATTTGTCAGTGATGTGACATTTTAGTCAGTGATGTTACCACAGGTAATATAAAACTTAATGACTTTTTAAAATGGAAGTGATTTTTTTCACAATGACAACATTCACAAAAAATAAGAAATATCATCATGTATGAGAATAATAATAAGGATGAGAAATGTAATTCAATAAAGAAAATCATATTATAACTTATGTTTTGTCAGTGATGTAACTTTCTGTGTCAGTGATGTTACTTTTTTAATGGTAACATCACTGACAGTAACATCACTGACAACTTTCTAGGAAAAGACTCAATATGAACAATGATTACTCCCTAGACAAAAATTGAAAGCATCGTCTGCTAGAGGTTCAGGAAGGCAAATTACATCTTTGGACAAAATGGTCAAAGAATAATATGTATTTTAGATAACTTGGTAACATCACTGACACTAACAAGTCATACTCGTCAAGTGTACTCACTTTCTAATGATCTGCAGTGCTAAATTTCATGCTGAACATCACTAGCTCCATGTGACAGTTACAACAGGAAGCGCCGGTAAGGGAGAAGTCAGTTTGTTTTTTTAATCAAGGAGAGGTAACTCTTGCATCTATTTAAAGTGTACATGGTAACATCACTGACACAAATCTGTGTTACAATGTTTTCTTTTGAATATTTTGATAATTAGCGAACCTACCATTCATGTAAGACTTTTATTAGGATTAATAAGTAAATGTTTTCAGACTTGGCTCATGAAATCTGATTATTTTCTCAGTGAGTTTGATATTTATAGATGTAAAATGTGATCTATGGTCATTGTTAGTTTAGTCATTTGAAAAATGTCAGCTTTTCAGAGATATAAAAAACAACTAAATTTGCAGAGATAAAACTGTTTATTGTTCTACTATGTCAATATATGTGAGACAATCCTGGGAAAATTGAAACTGATGTTAAAATTCACCACGTTATCAAAATTATTCCTTTTTAGCATTTTAGCTCCCTTTTTTGATAAACACTCGTATAGTTTATGAACGAACTTGTGTGAGAGCGGATGGGTGGTGGGTAGATGTGTGAGTGGATGTGTGTGTGAGTGAGCTTGTGGTTGGATGTATGAGTGTGTGGATAGATGGTGAGTAAGCGGGTGAGTGAGTGTATGGGTTGGTGGGTGGGTGAGTGAGTGGATGGCTGTTGGAGTGAATGAATGGTTAGGTGAACGACAGGATGGTTCTGTGAGTGAGTGGATGGATGGGTGGGTGAGTGAGAAAATGGGTTGGTGGGTGAGTGTATAGTTTTTCGAGCGAGAGGATAGTTCCGTGAGTGAGTGGATGGGTGGGCGGGTGAGTGAGAGTATGGGTTGGTGAGTGAGTGTATAGTTGTGTGAGCGAGAGGATGGTTCAGTGAGTGGATGGGTGTGTGAGTGGATAGTAGGGTGCGTGATTAGATGGGCGGGTAAGTGGATAGTAGGGTGCGTGATTAGATGGGCGGGTAAGTGGATAGTAGGGTGCGTGATTAGATGGGCGGGTGAGTGGATAGCAGGGTGCGTGATTAAATGGGCGGGTGAGTGGATAGTAGGGTGCGTGATTAGATGGGCGGGTGAGTGGATAGTAGGGTGCGTGATTAGATGGGCGGGTGAGTGGAAAGTAGGGTGCGTGATTAGATGGGCGGGTAAGTGGATAGTAGGGTGCGTGATTAGATGGGTGTGTAAGTGGATAGTAGGGTGCGTGATTAGATGATTAGATTAGTTACCTGCTGAGGGAAAATTGCAAAAATCAGGTGCTTTGCAAGATTTGAAAAGTGCATGCACGGCAAGGGCATAACAATGCCAGCAAACGACAGAATGACATGCAAATGTAAAGAAAACCATCAACAAGATGCCGAGATTATCACCAGCAGAACGTGAGAGGTCCATTGGAATGCTGCAGATGAAAGCCTCAACAGGTCAAGTTGCAAGAACACTTGGCTGCTCCGCAGTTACTGCTAGGAACCTTCGGCAACGGTACCATCAGACTGGTCAGACACCAGATAGGCCACGGACAGGCAGATCCCGAGTAACAACACCACAGGAAGACCGTCACCTGAGGACTTTGCACCTGCGAAACAGCTTCCTGACGATGACGTCATCAGTAGCAACCGCATTGGGTCACCCCGTGAGCCGAAGGACAATCACAAGAAGACTCCATGCCTATGGTATTAGAGGCTATCAGTATGAGACAGCGCCTATGCAATGTCCATGTTGACGATTTGTTTAACATCTTGTCTCGTATGTAAAAATTAATTGTTCACAACACGAAATATTATGGTGATTATGTGTAAAAATGCTTTATGAAACAATATAACATACTACATCTCACATCATTGTTGTTGTTGTTGAATAATAACAAATGAAACAAGGGGAAAGTTTTTTTGTCCGTCAGTATATATTTATTGTGTTTTTTTCAAAAAAAGAAAACACGGCGTTCGACCACGTATCCAATTGCAACTTTAAGAACTTAACGATCAACTTAGCGCTAAGACTGTTTTGTGGAACCTGGTCACACTTCGAATGAAACCAGATATTCTGTCTTTTTTACTTTCATAAAATAGATATTTCAAGGAAATAGAATCCAATATATGGGATGTTAAAAAACAAAGAAACAACTATATATTGGTACTAACGACGTCTAAAACTCTCTCAACAAGCTTCAAAGAATGTTCAAAGCAAATAAACCAGACACCCCTGGTTCCGGTACACTACACAAGGAATGTCCTAGCTAAAACACACGAACATATTTATTTTCTCAAAACTCAAACACTAAATATTAAAGGTATAACAAAATGTGAAGTATTCGTCCATTGTCCTGCCTATCGTGCACGCAGTGCGAGTCTGTTAACAGTTTGTCTGTGAACAGCATGTTTGGTTTCCTCATGGTTAGGCTACATGTTGAGGCCCTAAGCTAGGTACAGGCTTCATACCGACTTGACCCAAACACTCTAAACTGCTTTAAAGTGCAGTCTAGATCTAGAACACTTGCTGTTGGAGCGTTCGTTCTTTCCGTCATTTTGTTTCATAATGTCACATGATTATTATGATTATCACGTGACGATATCTCCAAAGCAGGATGTCTGAACTGCTTTAAAGTGCAGACCGGAACACTTGCTGTTGGAGCGTCCGTCCTTTCCGCCATTTTATTTCATAATGTCACGTGATAAATATGATAAGCACGTGACAATATCTCCAAAGCAGGATGCCTGAACTGTTTTAAAGTGCAGTCCGGAACACTTGCTGTTGGGGCGTTCGTCCTTTCCGTCATCTTGTTTCATAATGTCACGTGATTGTGATAATACTCACTTGACGGTATCTCCAAATCAGGATGTCCTAAATGACTAATATACCAAAATACCATTGTCGTCTTAGCGGAGAAGCCGGGTTGGGTGTTAAGACCATCATTTGCTAAGCTGAATACATAAATTGTCAAGTGAAACAAAGAAATACACAAATTTGCTCATAGTTTAGCCTAAGATATTATCATAAAATTAGCCTTAATGTTGAATACGTGTTCCCGAGCGTGGGCAGGCTCCATTTTCTTTATTATTTTGCTCTGGGGTCTGACAGAGAGACTACCTTAACCGCTGCTGTTCGGAGTTAACTAAATTAATAGTTGGATAAAAATAGTGACTCGTTACAGCGTTCTGTCGAATGTAGGCCGAATCTCTTGGCATTAATCTATACTGACGTCCAAAAGAAAGCATACCAAATGATTTCAACTATTTTTCCTTACGTCTTTATGCCATAGTTGATCAAAAGGATGCTTGGATTTCGGTGAGTGTAATTTGATTGACATCATCTCATTGATAAACCTTCCAAGTCTTGAAGGGATACCTCTTGTTATCCAACGCATTTGTGAATTTATTCAGTAGTCTCTCAAAATCTTGGTATGCTTTCTTTTGGAGGTCAGTATATAGATAAGAAGATGTGAATGATGATAATATGACTAAATTAACTGGGGTTCCAAAAAAGACAGAATGATAATTCAAAGGCATTTTAAAGTAACAAACATGTAATGTATTTTGTGTATTAATCATGATATGTATATATTTTGATACATATTTATCGTTTAGTGTTATTTAGGGAAAAGAAAGACTTTAATTCTGAGTACACATCCAACTTTAAGTTAACCGAGAATGGCTCGCTTACGTTTCTAGCTGTATTTTTATTTTTGTTTTAGCCAGAAACGTACAATATGTACGATTGTCTGTAAAAAGATCAGAAACGTGGATGTCTTTGCCTTTCTCATTTCAAACCTTGTCCGTGATAGTTTTACCTCCATTTCGTCACATTGTTAAAAGTTTGGATTTACTTAAAACGGTCTGGGGTCAGATGTTGATGTTTTTGCGTTTCTCATTTCAAACCTTGTACGAGATCGTTTTTACCTCCATTTCGTCACATTGTTAAAAGTTTGGATTTACTTTAAACGGTCCAGGGTCAGATGTAAATACAACTGAGCAGTTTCATAACCTCGGCTCAATGTGACTGAAACATGAACGTTGATTTCCGTGACCTTGAGGGCACCTGTCAAGGAAACTAGAAACCTGACGCGCTGACTCCGACATAACTTGACCAAACACTGACCACCAGAAGACAAACTGAATGTAACAAAGTGTACACTTTCAATGTTGACCACTCAGTTAGCCGCTCGTTGCTGACCGGCGGCCGACGTTTGTCTGCACTTCAGAAGCGGAAGTTGACCTGCCGCCATTTTGTTGTCTGAGAAAACAAAAGACTGCTGCAGTTGCGTGCAGCCGGCGACGATTAGGAGTACTTTGGATACAGAAATCTTCATACTTTACCAAGGAAGACGATTAAACTTTAGATTCAGCAAGGATAGTCCATTCATAGGCGTAAGGGGGTCACCCTCAGAGTTGTGGGAGCAGTGACCATCTTGTCTGGAAAATGATCCCTTGGTAAAACCGAAAAGAAAACAAAACAAAAATGTTTTCGCTTTGCTGTTGCCTGAATCTTGAGTCCTTGTTGCCTGAATCTTGAGTCCTTGTTCCCTGAATCTTGAGTCCTTGTTGCCTGAATCTTGAGTCCTTGTTGCCTGAATCTTGAGTCCTTGTTGCCTGAATCTTGAGTCCTTGTTGCCTGAATTCTGAGCATGTTTTTGCCCATAATAACTATATTTTACTCGACGGGACGGGGGGCGCTGAAGCTCCCTGACTGGGGCTTGTGTCCCACCATCCCACCCCCATCCCCAGGTTGGCACCACCCCTGTCCTGGTTGCGTGGGACACAGGTTTGCAAAGGTCCACTGCTATCATTTATGACGACTTGCCAGGACCTCCCGATCTCCCTACCTTTTTGTCTTCTATGAAGTGATGGATCTGCTTACTCCTACAAGTTTGCCGTTCAAGCTTACTTAATGACATTAGGAAAGGGGTTATCGGGGATGGGGACTCTTATAGATCACAACCCACAGTGATAAAGACCTGCTGTCTCCCACTCTTCCTCTTCTTCTCCTGCAAGTTTAGCATTAACATTGTGAATACAGTACGAACATAATACAGGAGGCGACAACAGGCGTCGGACGTAGACGCTTTAGAGCAGCATTGCACTGGACGTTTTGCGCTATATAAATATTTCTATAATAATAAGAAGGATAAGAAGAAGGAGAATAGACTAAAATATAGTCTCTGATGTAAGATTAATATTTCTAATCGATATACATTTGTAATAAAATAAAAAATATCCCAGAGTATGCTCATAGCTATCTAGACTGAGAAACTATGTAGACTGTATGCTTGTCTCTGCTATAATAAAACTGCAGGGTCTGGATGACAGACCAGTGTCGGACGATCCCAGACGAGACTTGTCCCAGTCGGCCCAGCCGAAAATGGGTACTGGCACTCCACTTCGGAGAAATCCACCCGTGATGGTGAAAAACGAATTTCCCGTATTCCTGTTATATAGGATAATAAAGGGTCTTCAGTAATGAAATATTTACAGCTCAAACCCACCTCAGAATAAATACACAGTAGAGGAACTGCTTAATGTGAATCTAGTTATTAAATGCGGAAGTGTTTAACAGTACTAAGATCAATGAATGAAATGTTGGGTTCCAATAACCAAGCTTCAATTTTCATTCGAAATGTACCAGTGGCGAATGCAGGGGTGGGGTGGGTGGGGAGCTCTGTGACGAGGTCATGGGACTCGAGTGCCTCTTGTAGCAAGAACTGGCACTGTAAATGATAGCATCTTCGCTCCGAAACATACGTCAGACTGCATCGAATAGAATATAGTTTTCACAAAATGCAAGGGGAAGTCCCACCAGAACCCCAGCAATGGGCTTTGCACCTGTGGCGTTTTCGGAGCTGGGCTTCCACCAACGCAACTGAACCCCCACCCCTACTGGTCTCCCCCTTGCTTTCCCGAATCCTGCATCCGCCCCTGTTTAATTTGTCCATCTGATAACATGGGATCATCGTTGACAACCCGAGGTACGCAGACCCGACCCGACCCGAAGAACAGGAGAAGACGCAAGAAAAACATTTAATATATAAGATAATATATACTGACGGCCAAAAGAAACTACGCCAAATGATTCCAGTTATGTTTCCTTTACGTCTGCATGTCATCGTTGATCTTAATGATGCTTGTATTTCAATGATTGCAATGTGATTGGCATCATGTAGTTGATAAAACTTCCTAATTTTGAAGGGATATCTCTTGTATATTCAACGCATTTGTGAATATATTTAGTAGTCTCTCAAAATTTGGCATCGTTTCTTTTGCCCGTCAGTATACATATAAAATGATATTAAAATATGCATTTGTACGTATACGCGAATTTAGTACAGCTACACACCAAAGGCCGTTATATACATAAATATTAGTGATGTTTCATGTGAATAATGTTCTTCCGGTTTGCCAGATCCCCGGAGCTTCCCGGGGGGGGGGGATTCGGCCCCTCGTCTCTCACCCACTGGAGACCAACAGGTGCCCCCCCCCCCCCGATCCTATGCCTTACTTCGCGGACACATCGTCACAAGGCTAGATATGCCCCTGGCTGGTCTGTATCAAAATTGTATTGTCGAGTCCTACTTAGACTGGTAGACACAGTTCAGTAAAACAGTACAATATGTGTCCACTCGTTAAACCACAATGTTTTTGGACCTGACATCTCCCTTAACTAATCAAATTTCTCATTCATATATACATGCTTAAAGTCAGAGTTTATTCCGGAAGTCACGTGTTTGCTTTGTGACGTCACACACGAGGTGGTAGGTGAAGTAGGTATAGGACAATGGACGAGATAAACATGCCGTCGTGTGGTGTAGTTGAAGACGTTCATCACGTCGCCGTCGGCTCGGGAAATATCAATATTTATCTCCTCGTCAGAAGAGTAGACCACTCCGAATGTGTGCGCAGGATAACAGGAAGTCAGGCACGAGCTAATATTGGAGCAGCCGTCGTTCGTATAAAACATATTATATTGCATATTCAAATTTGTATGAACCCGAAAGTATGATATGATTTCTGGAAGGGGATGTTCCAGAGGTCATAAATTGTGGACTCAAGAACAACCGGAATGAAATAGATTGTTGTATGTTTACAGGACAGAGGAAATTCGATACATTTTCATATTTGTGTTATATTTCCAGCCAGAAATGCACACAGGGAAACTGGTAAACCGAAGAGGTCAGTTAATGTTCTATTATGTCGGACTTCAGAATGGAATGTCTGGCCATTCGTCCGAGTTCGTGTCTCCGTAACAGGCAGAATCTCCCACTTGCGACTGTAGATCGACACAGTGACCACATAGTGACCCGGCAGTTCAAGAAAAAGATTCAATAAAGCTTATATTTAATGTTACAGGCCCGTGGATCAGGGGCGGATACAG
>JAUELE010243650.1:0-11231 GCA_031471655.1 Diodora aspera | reverse complement strand
GAAGAATGTGCCCCTTGCGTCCAACTCTTGTACCCTCGGACCAGAGAAGAATGTGCCCCTTGCGTCCAACTCTTGTATCAATCAATCTTTATTGAATGCAAGATCGTGGAGGGGGTCCCAACTTGGTTACATGTATTAGGGGATTGTCGTGGCTCTTTTACACTACTGTGATATCCGGATAAGTAAAATTTCAAGGGACAGCGGATTTGTTTTATGCTTATCTTATATTTTACTTATCCGCACACCTCCAAACAGTCAGAATAAGAAGATCAAAAAGAAATGAAATTGCCGGGCTTGTTCGAAGGTTTCTCTCCATCAGTTTGCACACAGACACATTAGGAACCACTTACTAGTAAGTCTTTACGAACAATAAAATACAAACAAACGTAGTGAAAAACACTGTGAGCTGGGTATTGTGTTGAGTCACTTAGTGTTAATTGGGATGATCACTTGTGTATTTTACTTATCCGATGGTTTTTACTCACTTACTTGATTGTGCGGAACTTGAAAGTCATGTTAGCTATCCGGAAATTTTACACAAGCAATTTTACTTATCCGTATCAAAATAATGACAAATAAAGAAGAAAGACGCCGGGACTACAGAAAATGTTTTACTTATCCGGATGTTTTACTTATCCGGTCACACGTCAAGTATTGTCTGTCTGTCCAAGCATCCCTGGGTTATGTTGTTGAACATAATTACACTCACGATTTCTCTTGCAGAAATATGACAGTCCTCACGTCTTCAGCAACGCTTTTACTACTGTGGATAATAGGTGTTGTCGGTGAGTACTAAAGTTTGTCAAACAAAAAGAGTATAACATGACGCCTGTCTCCACACAGTATGCGCACGTTCCACGTCATTGCCCCAGTCACCGGAACAATCTATCATCCACGACTTTCTCAACAAATTCACTGGCCCTTAATAGCCAATGTAAAACCATGGTCATCAATGCATGTCAAACTCTTTATGAGGACATTATCTGAATCTTGTAACTGAATCCTGAATAAAAAGAATATTATAAACAAACCAAATAAATAGCATAATAATGCTTAGTCTTAAATAGCTTGGTCGGCATTATTAACCCAAGCAGCCTCTAGAAGGTTGGCAACACTGGTTTGACTGAGGTAGTTACGAGTAAAGCCACATGTCACGTGTATGTCTCAGTGTGAGGCAGGGCAAACCATTGAAGGCCTGAGAGCTTCAGCGACCCGAAGCTTCAAGATATCAGGGGCGGACCCAGGATTTGTGTAAGGGGGGGGGGGGGGGTACAACATAGGCAATGAAAGATATCATGGTGTAGACAGATCTGGGGGCTGTTCCCCTGGTTAATTTGGTGTTAGAATAGCAAACAAAGGTGTTAAAAGAGCGAGCTAGGGGGGCGCCACCGCCCGCTCCCCGGATCCGGGCATGGATATCGTAAAGAGACGACGAAGTTTAAGATGTCAACAGATTTGGCCGTGTTTAACACGCTGTGTAAAGAGGACTTTGCAAAACTTTTTTCATAAAACGTTTAGACATGCATTAAGACGCAATTTAGGAGGTCGTAACGATAAGATGCTTTCACGACTCCTGGAGACCAGATCCCCATTTTGTGAAAGCGTCTTATGGTTACGACCTCCTAAACAACGTCTCATTCCACGTCTGAACGGTTTTACAAAGCCCTCCTAAATTTGCGCAATGTGTAAAATAGGATATCAAAACTTACGGCAGTTCAAAACACTTCAGCTCACTTCAGGTTTCCGTCTAAATCCCGGAGAGAGTCGAGTGTTTGTCAGTTCGGAGGTGGGGGGATTATTTTAATGCATTGGTTAGAGTTGAAACTCGATGTTATGTGGATGGTCCTACTGGCAAGATATAAGGAGACAGACGGTTAAGATTTTTAATGCAGGAATATATACATGTAGTATTTTTCTATTTCAAAGTTTTTAGTCGACGAGTGTGAACAGAATTCTCCCCGCGAAGTTTTATATCTTGGATCTCACTCGATGTGGCGTTTTGTATCAGCTAGGCTCTCTTCCAGTCTCTTAGAGAATACATGTATATCGCTATTAACTTAAAATTGTTTTGTCTATGTGAAAATTTGCTATAGTTATGTGTGGTATTTGTGAAGGATAATATTGAAACTATTTTCAAATAAGATATCAATACTTTGACCCTATTTCATGAGTAAATTATAGTCATGTGTTACAATACATAATGTATATTGACAGCCATCAAGTCCATGTGTCCTTGTTATATCACTTTAGATTACTGAAACTGAATGTTTGGCTTGGCGTTTCAGAAACTATTGAATTATATTTGCAGCACAATACTGGTATACTCCGTCAGTCACATGGATATGACGTTCTGAATGGTTACAGCGTTGGCCGCGAAATAATCCGCTTTGCCTGGGCTGGTGAGGGGGGGGGGGGGCAAAATATGGATTTGATTTGGTATGATGGATTTATAGAGTGACTTGGCAACATTTCAGCCACATGAAATGCAGGAGGACAGCCCACATCACCAGACAGGAGCTTGATGATTTGCTGCGGTAAAACCCGCAAGCTAAGCCTAGTACTGACGAACCAATGGTGATACAACAACATGGCAGCACACCATATGAACACTGCATGTAGAAATGCTGACTGCGTTAGAGGAACATGCCGAGCCCCCTACTGCGAGAATCGAACCCCAATCGGAAGACCGACCCTCATTCTACCCCGCCGCACCGAACTTGAATGTAACGGACGTCTGGATTTCCGTTCCGCTCACAGATGCTCGTTTTTTCCGGCGTCAAGAGTCCTTTCATGGCTTACGTTGTACATCAAGAACGCCTCTGACATTCTAAATGGAAAATCCCTTATTATTAACACATGCATGCTGTGAGTAGCCCATACTTTCATTGAAAAAAAACTAAAAGTGAACAGATCGAGTTTCAATGTACAGTATTAACTCAAGCATTGAGTTTCAGCAAACAAACGTGATACATAATTTGTTCACGGTATATTTGTCTATTCGCCTACTGCAACAGCCGTGTCTTTAATAGAGTACATGGAGTATTACGTATACGTGTCTTGAGACTTGTAGTGGTTAGTTCGTGCAAGTTATAAGCGTTAGGTAGCTTACTCGAGTTGACTCACCATATTCCTGTAAGTATCAAGTTTGCTTAAGACGCCCTTAGTGTTAATGTTGACTTTAAAACTTCATGCTAGCACGTGTGCGATGTTGTTATTAATGGTTGTTCTTTACCTCATGTCAAGCATGTGTATGAGTACATGTATTTCTGAAAGCTGATTGTATCCATGCATAAAGACGCGAAACCGTGTAGGAACGTTTTCAAACGTGGGTAGTCATTCAAACTTGAATGCAGGGCCTCTGAGAGGTATTTTATCATGGAGTATAAAGTTCCTTTTTAGCTAAGTCATCATGTTCAACACACTAGGGTTTACGCCGTGCGTTGTAGCCTGTAAATGAGTATTGAAGATGAGAGGGCGGTGGAATGCCTTTTACTTTCTCCGAGGTCCCAGGAAATGTCCTGCTGCCCAGGTCCTTTTTATGACCCCCGGAGCCCTGAAAGGACGTACCTTTGCCACCCACCCCCCTCCCCACCCCAAGCAAGAACTACTTGAATGTATGTTAACCCTTCAAGCGTTTTACATGAGCAAATTCATCACTACATGGTTGTTTGTTTGGTAAATAGAAAAACTTGATTGCCCACATGTAATTTTAACTTCACATAAGTCAGCAGCTACTTTAACTTATATTTCATCAGTAAAATACATATGCAAAATATCAGTGTTATCTCAATACATGTAGTTGAGTTCAGCAGTGGTGGGCAATCGTAGCTACTCGTCTCTTTCCGTGACCAGGCAGAGGACTCGTATGCTTCTCGTCGTCATGCTTATAAGACCCACCTTAGTCCAGCTCAAAGCGAGTACAAGAAGAAGAATAGAATTACTGATTTTTGTCCATTTGTTTGAAATGAATTGGATTCAACATAGGCTCAGAAAAACGGTTTAAGCCCTATAGGGTCGTCGGCCTTGACCTATTGACCTATTGGGTCGCTCGTGTAACCCGTAGTCTTTCTCACAACCCCTGAAGCAATTTTATACCTATAGTCTGTCATCCAGACCCTGAAGTTTTATTATAACAGAGACAAGCATATAGTCTAGATATGTTCCCAGTCTAGATAGCTGCAACTACAGGAAGTGAGCAGCCTCTCTGAGATCTTATTTATTTT
This sequence comes from Diodora aspera, assembly GCA_031471655.1. Lineage (NCBI taxonomy): Eukaryota > Metazoa > Mollusca > Gastropoda > Lepetellida > Fissurellidae > Diodora > Diodora aspera. The sequence goes on along the minus strand of JAUELE010243650.1, from coordinate 7,008 downwards.
ATTCCAAATGTATATCGTTTCAATTTAAAAAAAAATTAATAGAAATATTAATCTCACTTCAGAGACTATATTTCAGTCTATTTTAGACCCTGTAGCAAGTCTAGTTACAATGTAGCAAGTCTAGATATGCTCGCGTCCATGCTGAAATTCCTATTTCCTTGAGGCTCCTTTTCGGTTATTACTGAGATGATTCTGTTTATAAATATTTTTGTTCACAGACTATAAATTAGTTTAGAGTAACCTGAAACACATTTGTGTTTACCTTAGCATGAAGATCTGAATTTGATCACATTTGGCTAAAACTCATTTTGATTGTAACTGAAACTGTGGTTCTGTTCTATCTGACGAATTATAGTCATGGTTTAGTGTATATACTTAAAGAACTTACCGAGTCTATTAACAAAATCTAGTTAAAAGGTCCAGGTTACAGGTGGGATATATTCTTACTGCAATAGGACTGCTGATATACGAAGTTCAGTTTAACGAACTTATACTTGCTCCTTCTTCCACCCCCTGTTTCACACCATATGGTTGATATTTGCCTAGAAGTAGAAATGGTTGTGCATCGGATGCTGTTCACGAACAATACATATATCACAGAAAGCTTTGTCACGAGTTGTGGAATAACAAGGAAATAATTCGCTCCGGTATTTATCAAAATATTCACTTAGTAATTCTATACACGAAAATATTGTGTGCTATACTGTTAATTGATAGCGGTACAATATATGTTAACAATTAAGCAAAACATTTATATGCAAATTGAACGAACTGAACCGAAATCCACCGCTGATTGTAGTGGTGCCAGTAGCAAGCGCCGTGATTGGGCTCTAACCACTATAAACTCTCCTCACATGTTTGTGTCCTAATTGGGGCAAGGCATGGTGGGTGACGTTTCCTTTCAGCAACGTACACCCATTGGTCAAGCGGTCATAGCCCAACACGACCTGAGGAGAAATCTTTGAGAAGGATTGGCTTGCCAATCCGATACGACAATGTTTTTTTAAAAAAAGGAGGCAATTCTCGTAGGCTGCTACAATTCAGCGCAGCCAGTAAAGTTGGTCGGCTATATTTTGTAATAATACATATTTGTTATTTGATTTAATTGTTGTGGTGGTGGATCAGCTTTCAGGACTCTCGTTTCAAACTCTCGTCGTTTGATTGGCAAACTCAACTCGTGTTTTAATCAAACACCACCTTACATACGTTGAGAGACGGAAAATCTCTCACGGGGTTCCCACAAACGGCAGTGTAAGAAAGTTCTATTTACTATTTATTCACCGTAAAACTCAAATGGTCCCTATGTAATAATGTTATTTCCAAATTAATAACAATATCAAGGGACAAGATCCATAAATGTCCGCCCCTGCCTTAACTATTGACCATCTTACATCTCACCACTTGTTTAATACCCATCTCTGGGGTCACGAAATCTACAAGGTAGGAGATCGAGATGCCGTCTATGATCATTGAAACCCACAACCATTGATATGAAGAGTCCTTAATTAGTCTGTGTAAACTTCACTTAATTGCTTATATAAATCCAATTTTTGTAGTATAAGACTAAGTAGTATCCTGATAAAACCGATAAAACGAGACATGTTTACATTATTGTACTCAATAGTTATATGCAAATTAGATGGAATGAGCTTAAATTCTGCGTGAATTCTAGGCCCTTGAATAAGACAGCGCAACATGTTACATCACTATTTTCACCCACGCGCCACGATCCAATTGGATTTCGGCGGGACAAGTGTCGTTTCCTTTCAGCAACGGTCGCTTGTTGGTCACGGGTCATAGCCCTATACGACCTGGGGGGAAATGTTTGAGGGGGTTGGGTCACCAACCTCAAATGTTTAAAGGAAAGAGCAGTATTTATTTCATACCTATACATTTATTTATCTTATTAGTGTCATATTTCCGGCCGCTCTATCTTCTGTGCCACAACGACAGTTACTATCAACCTCTTTACAATGGCTGGACATTCCAAATGGTCTAAACTAAAACGACATTGTCACTACTTATTACGGAGTTCATGAACTATACACACATACTTTCCTTGCCAATGTAACCACGCTCTCGCTTCCGTTTTGATTATGCAGAGAATGAATTTCAATGTGTATGTTTTCCTTTTACTAAGTTTAAGAGAAAGATATCTTCGTTCACGCTTTTATAAATGAATATCTTTGGAAAGCTTTTTTGATTTACTTAATTTCAATTGTCAAGACACCAAACTAAATTTGGCAAGATTCGTGTATCATTCTTTTAAACTGTAGTCTTTTTACATAGTGAAGTTTGACGTCGCTGTATAATATAATTATTAATTCATTGTTTCTGCACTGTTATAATCAAGTAACTATTTACACAGATCGTATATGTATGTAAATGAGATCACCTGTGTATATTTTAATAGTACATGTCATATGTCATAGTTAACTAAACGTCACATCACTTTAGTTGCCATTTTCCTATACAATATCCTGGAAAAGATGTAACAACCATAATGTACATATTTAAAATAACCTATTTATCAATTTGTTGAACCATCAGTTTACCGAGTCAAAGCCTTTTAATCTATAGGCGCAGATATGTAAGTATTTATACTCATGTGAGTAAAAGGTTTGTCCTGGGAGATTAAGAGCCACATTCACTGACGTTCTCACTATAATCGTGCTGTCTCATTAAAATTGGATATGTATTCTCAAGCAGGACATATGTTTGGAGCATTCCCGGTGTTAAATAAATAGCATGTACTGTAAATTAAACATGAGAAAAGTGTTTGCGTTAATAAATAACGTCGACTCCCCTTTATCCTGGCAGATTGAGACAAATTCATTTTGTGGTTTTAAATAGACTGCTTACAGGTCTATCACAAAGTGAGTCCTACTGTGCATGCGTGAAACATTAACCGTCACGGCAAGGAAATTAGCAAATACTTGAATAAAATAGTGACATGTCACAGGTTGTTCCGAATGCAGACCGGATGTTTTTACACTCTAGCAAACGATCGCGAAAATTATTGAGAGCATCGGTGAATTTTTTATCGTGATTACCCACGATCACTTTGTTGCGGGTATGGCAGGCTGTTCATGATATATACATGTGCAGTATTCACAATAACCGATATAAAGTAGAACGTAACAATGTCAACAACAAGATTGCTCAGACAGTTTGCGAACGCTTTTCCTATTAATGCATCCCCAGTGTTTTAATATTTTATTTGTATTAGAGAGTAGGCAAAAACATTAAACATGAAATATATGTTTTGTGCATCAATCGTGGTATGTACATATTTTTGTGTATATGTATCGTTCCAAAAGCTGTTTTGCGAAAAGAAAATATTGAATTTTAATTACATAAACGATATGTCTATAATATGGCAGAAATGCACCCAAATTCTACAACTGGTGGAATTATTAAGAACTTCTCCCGATTCGAACCGGCAGAAGGCTTTCCTAAAAGAGAGGGAAGTATAGAAACCTAGACTATGGCATCAGTGGTCCCAGAATAGAAACATCACGAGTTGCAAAGAATATTCTCTTTTACATAATTGCCGACAAACTGTTTATCTTTTATATATTTTCTCAGGACAGGTTTGATTTTTTAATGTAATTTATACAGGAATACATAATTTAGATAAAATGGGGAGATTATGGGCACAAAAATGTTCATGATACACTTATTTCATAATTATAAAATGAAAATTAAAACACTGCATATATATAATCTGCAATGCATTTATTTTCTACTCTTGACTCATGCAGTCTAGATGTCGTTATTTTCTTGATAAATTGTCTGCAAACTATTTATTCACCGTAGTAATAATGTTATTTAGATTAATAACAATATCAGGGGACAAGATCCATAAATGTCCACCCCTGCCTTAACGATTGACCATCTTACATCTCACCACTTGTTTTATACCCATCTCTGGGATAATGAAAATCTACAAAATAGGAGATCGAGACACCGTGTATGATCATTGAAACCCCCAACCATTGATATGAAAGAGTCCTTAACTTAGTCTGTGTAAACTTCACTTAATTGCTTATATAAATCTCATTTTTGTAGTATAAGACTAAGTAGTTTCCTTATAAAAGCGATAAAACGAGGCATGTTTACATTATTGTACTCAATAGTTATATGCAAATTAGATGGGATGAGCTGAAATTCGGCGTGGATTCTAGGCCTTTGGATAAGACAGCACAACGTGTTACATCACTATTTTCACCCACGCGCCACGATCCAATTGGATTTCGGCGGGACAAGTGTCGTTTCCTTTCAGCAACGGTCGCTTGTTGGTCACGGGTCATAGCCCTATACGACCTGGGGGGAAATGTTTGAGGGGGTTGGGTCACCAACCTCAAATGTTAAAAGGAAACAGCAGTACTTATTTCGCACCTGTTTATTTTTGTTTCTAAAGTTCGATTCATCGGCTGCTGTATCTTCTGTGCCACAATGACAGTTAACATAAACCTCTTTACAATCGCTAGACATTCCAAATGGTCAAAACTAAAACGACATTGTCAGTACTTTTACGAAGTTCATGAACTCGACGCATATACTTTCCTTGCCAATGTAGCCACTGCTCTTGCTTGGGTGTTGATTATAATAGAGGACGAATTTCATTTTTGGCTTGTATTATTTTCTTTTGCTAAGTTTAAGAGAAAGATATCTTCGTTCACGCTTTAATAAACGACCATCCAATTGTCAAGACACATGTACCAAACTAAATTTGGCAAGATTCGTGTATCATGCTTTAAAACTGTATTCTTTTTACATAGTAAAGTTTGAGGTCGCTATATAATATATATATTATATGTTATTGTTTCTGCACTATTATAATCATGTATCTATTTACACAGATCGTATAATTATGTATGTAAATGAGATCACCTGTGTATATTTTAATGGTACATGTCATATGGCCTGTGGCCGTTTGCCTTAACTAAACGCCACTTCACTTTCGTTGCCATTTTCCGATACAATATCCTAGAAAAGATGTAACCATAATGTGCATATAAAAATAACCTGTTCTGCTTTTTATTAATTTGTTGGGGCATCTTGTGTCGAGCTGTCCATCATACTTCATAGCCGGAGCTGATAGAGGGTCGTTGTGTACGAGGGAAAGGGGCGTCAAGTTTGGGTGGGATAGGGTCGTGGGAAAACTCTTATTGTTAAAGGGATCAGTAGGCCAAGATACTCAACCAAACTACTAAAGGGTCAGTGTAACCACCTACCCGTAATTTTTGAAAGTATATTCCACATGCCTTTCCGTCATTTGGCACTTTTTTTCAATAATAGTTCCGAGGAAATGTGCAGTTGCATGAAAAGAAGGCTACGTTCGTTGGTTATTTTTAAAAATACTCATTGTACCTTTACATGTTGGTGATTTTGCAGTTCTATTCATGTTTATAATACGGGTTTTAAGCATGTCTTGTTTTCAACAAATCGCTACATAAAACGTCAATAATCAAACATCGTGTATTATCAATCAGTTGGCTGGTTAGTAAGCCTCAGTGACGTAACTACTATGTAGCCAAAAAAGCAAGTGCTTCTTACACTTTGAAAGTTTGAAAAACAATTTTTTTTTTTTTTTTTAAACAAGAAAGAAAGAATAAAAAATATGTGTATATGTTCTTTGTGAAGCTATAGTGTTATGTAAGTCTATTATTACTGTCATACAACTGAAAACAATAACGAACTTCATCTATTTAATGACATTTTTCAGCAAATCTGTAGTGCTTACCTTTGAAAATTTCCTAGTTACGCCCCTGGGCCTATATATAGTATTTGATGCGTTCGGGCTTTTTTTCGAACTTACTTAATTGCATCCTCGAAATCCAGAGTATAAAGACACCACCAACGGTCATATTATGTTGACGGTGTCTTTACGCCCTGCATTTCCAGGATGACATATTATTGATAAAGTCCTTGAAATGTCACGGAAAATATATAAATAAAATTGAGCAAATTGCTAGCTTTTTCCTTTTTACGGGGAGGGGGGGGGGGCTTTGTTACAAATTGTCTATATTCATTTATTTAGAAGTTAAAACTGTGGATGACAGAACGACGGAAACTGTCCCCATCAACATCTGACGTGAGGAGTTTTAATTTGCGGTTGCCGCACTGCACGCAGCTCACTTTTTGCTTTGCTTAGTCATTGAGAATCAGTGTCACTGTTACCTATCTCGCCAAGTCCGTCGTCTACCTGGATCACGTGACTTGTGTTTACGGTATGCACGTGATGTATGGCGGAAGCCTGTCACCTGTCGAGATGTACCCAGATTTGACATCGGTAAGTATTAAATATAGACTACCCTTTCCAATCTCATTTATTTCACATTGAAATGAATACATGTCTTTGTTAGAAAAAGCTCGCGCCAGCTGGTGTGTCAATTCGAATTGGCATAGTGAGATTCGCGGAAGGAAGTCGCATTGTTCATTTACCTCAACGCGGGATGGGGGACGATTGACAATGATAGTGTACACCTTTCAGGTGTGTTTTAATACCTGTAGGTGATTATCATACAGGTAACTAACTGTGACTGATGTTCCACGAGAACTGTTACTTGAGCGACATCTTGTTCATTGTGCTAATGTGCTTCCAGTATTTATAAACTTCATAAGTTTCGCTTCGGTGGCGTCCAGGTGAGCAATATTAAAACGTAATGTAATATTAGAGGAAGGTTTGTGGAACTGTAAAGTCTGTGGTCAAATTTGTACATCTTCTAGCTATGGCAATGTGTGAGAGAGGCTGTTATATCAGGTTAGAATTACTATTTATTTTATTATGTTATTTTATTTTTCAAGAATGTATCTAGGCCTAATATATGTGTCCCTGGTGCGTTGGTATTGGTTTGTAAGTGTATAGTACTTTAATAATTCGTGTTATTATTTCACATTTTCGTCCATTAGGCAGACAGGTAGACATAACTGTATGGGCACCCTCAGACAGACATAGTGGTGCAGGGGTGGAGCCAGGATTTTGGAAAGGGGGGGGGGTCC
>JAUELE010243649.1:0-19814 GCA_031471655.1 Diodora aspera | reverse complement strand
ACCTTCAGCAGTTTCTAAAATTTCAAAATTTCACTGCCGTTTTGGGGGCAATTTTTAAAATTTCAAATTCTAACTTTTTCAAAGATTACTAATTTCCAAAAATTCAAACATGTCCAAAAGTAATTATTTTTCAAGCAAATGTACAAATTTCGATCAACTATACACTCGATATATCAGAGACACATGCCTTTGGGTGAACAAAATGTATGTCATCTTTATTTTGGATTTATTAACATTGTCTGTTGTCCCCATTTCGTCACCCTTTGTGTCCCTGTCGGGAAGTTCTAAAACCATCCCACACCTGTATGAGTCATGAAACAATGAGTGTGTGTTAAAATTTGTATCTCCTATCTCAGATATGGACATGACATATTTAATTTCTATCTCTACACAAAATTGAACTATGTTGTAAATTGATATGTTATTACATGCCACTTAAATCAACATATCTTGTATTTAAATTGCCTAATGTATTAGATAAGGTTTTAATCTGCAGCAGAGCACAAGTTTGGGACCCAGGTCAAACTATCAGCATGGTTGTTATATAAATTGATTAAGTCGCTCACTGCAGTGTGGTGCAATTTTGTAAATATTTCTAACGATATTGCTCCTAGAGGTGTGAGCATCATTTACCCACTACCTGACTGGCCCTAGCTGCCAGGAGTTTTTACTTTGTGAGAATTCTGCAATCTGTTCACGGTTACATTCTGTGCAGATGTGTTTACACAGGCTTTGCGGACTATGTATATATACAACAAATTTAGTTTCATTGTGAACAAAAATTAAAGGGTTCAAAGTTGAATTGGGAGTGGCAAGGAATGTTGTATTAGCAATTTCCTTGATAGGTGAGATTTTTATTCAGTTTAACCTACACGGTTTAAGCTGGATTCAAAATAAACAAGAAAGGAGTCCCTAATTCCACTGGAATTAGGGACTCCTTTCTTGTTTATTTTGTTTGGCATATTGATGGGGGAGAGGGAGAATGTTTGAATTTTAACTTTTTTTTTCTTTGGAATTTTTTTAGGTTCTTTTTTTATCCTCAGCCCCCAAATCTATCGGGTGTTATGTAATTTTTTCAGGAAAGAATTCACTTACCCTCCTTCCATTCGTCGCAGATATAGCCTCCTTTCAGGAGGCAAAAGGCGACGTAAAATAAGCTGACTTTTAACTAATTACCCTCCTTCCGCGCTGACGGTGCCCACACACCTATTATTCTCTGTATCTGAATTTTGTATTCATTTTTAATTGATTAAATGACCTTTTCTCAGTTTCTTAATGTGTGTAATTCCCCTTCTAATGGAATGGGATAGATACAATCTAACTATTTTATGTGAAATATAAAATTTTAAGTTATCATGTGCCAGTGGTTGGCATATCAGTGCTTTGTTTGACAGGTGTGGGTCTAGAAATCCCATCCCGATATTTCAGCCGGAAAACTGAACCCTAGCAATGATAAAATGTAGGTGCGACACAGCCGTGACAGGTGATAAGGACTGAAAGATTGCCAAAAGTCACTTTGAATCTGAAATCAATCACACCCACTCAATTATATCTCTTAAGTCTTGTACATGTGTCAGTGTCATATGTAATTATGTTGAAATAATTATTAATTATGGCTCTTGGTTGTCATCAAGGTTAATAGTAATTTTACTTTCAGCTTGAAGTTACCATAATATGGATTGATCATAACTAAATATTATAAATTTGACCACATGACAGGGTATTTTTTGTTTCGGGTTTGCATCACATGTTGCTAGTCTATTTCAGCTGATTGCTAATCAATTTCAGCTGACTGCTAATCATTTGCTCATAAAATGATTACCAATTTTCGTCAAATGCTAATAATTTTTATCCGAATATGTAAAACTTCTAATCATAATTTTTAAGACAAAAAATGCCCTGCATGAATCATCCTCATTTTGTGTGTATGGAAAGTCCAAATGTGCTAATTTATATAAACAACCAATGAAATGTCATATTCACTGCATGAAAAGTAACCCTTTATAAATTTAAATATACGTCGCCAAGTTTTAAATGAGTCACACCACATGATTGGATGCAAGCTTTTGCTATGGAAGTTTCACTTATTTATAAGTTATTGGTCAAAACACCCAGCTCGAGAGAATCATCGTGAATAGGAGTGATTCCAAGGTATATGATGAACCGTTGGCGGAGTCATATATGCCCTAGATTTCGAAGATGCATATAAATGTGTGTGCATCCTTTATTTTTTAAATACAAGTACTATTGTAAAAATGCTGGAAAATGTAGTAAAAATAGATCAGCAGCAAGTAAATTAGAAACTAATAGATTGTGTCACACCTGGGGTTAAGATTGCCCACAAAGACCTCAAAAACTCCAAAAGAGCTTTGATGAAAAGGTTTTATAAAATGTCTAATTAGTGCCATTTATTTCCTTTCAGAGCTGCAAGCATGTGGAGGCTGCAGAAAGCCTTCCATTTGCTCCAGTTACCACTATTTCTACAATGGCTTCTCATAGTCCCATCGACTCAGAACCCGTCAGGCTTTCCAGTGCCCAGGCTCCAGACCCAAGCTGACTTTGTGTTCACGGAGACCTTGTACAATGGCACAATACATGAAAAGGCCCATGGGAAGACTTACATCCTCTCCCCAGTGCGGATGGGCATCCACCGGGCCGACCCAGGCCTTGAGGTGGAGTACAAGATTGATAGAGGGGACAGTACCAACCTCTTCAAGGCTGAAGCGGAGTGTATTTTTGATTTTTGCTTCCTTAGGGTAAGGACTCGAACAGATGCCTCAGGCGAGCTTAACCGTGAACACAAGGACACATTCGACCTGAGAGTGAGAGCAGAGGGAAAATATATTACTGGGCCACGATTTATTGCTTATTCTAAAGTCCATATTACTGTTTTAGATGAAAACGACCTTAGTCCCTTATTTTACCCAGAGGAATACAAAGTGCCTGTATCTGAGAATGCCTCGCTGCACACTAGCATTGTTAAAGTTATGGCATCGGATGCCGATATTGGAATAAATGGAGAAATTTATTATTCTTTCCTAAAACCAACCAATATTTTTGCCATCCATCCAACAACGGGAGTTGTGTCTCTGACCAGACCTCTGAATTACAGCACAGAGCAGGTGCATAAATTGATTATTGTGGCCAACGATAGAGGTCCCCCAACTACTGGTAGCAGTACAGCCTCTTTGGTAGTCAATGTTCAACCAGTCAACTACAGTCCTCCGAAAATTGTGGTTGAGAAACTTCCCCGTGTCACTGAACATGGGACTGTGGGAACAGTTTACGCAATTCTCACCATTACTGACTCAGATACGGGAGATAATGGGGTCATTAGGTCAGTGCAAATAGTGGACGGAAATGCAGGAAATGTGTTCGCTGTAATGAAATCCAGGCAAGGAGTAAATGTTTACAATATCATTGTCAGTGCCAAGTTGGATCGAGAGGAGACTCCAAATGGTTATAACTTAACCATTACTGCCAGTGACAAAGGTAGTCCCTCTCTTAGCAGTGAAATTGAAGTGCAGGTCCTTATTCAGGATACAAATGATAATGAACCTCAGTTTGAACAGGATGAATACAATGTAGATGTAATTGAAGTGGTACCTATTAACACACCTGTAATTAAAGTTCGTGCAGGTGACCAAGACAGTGGCAGAAACGGAGAAGTTGAATATAGTATCATTGAAGGAAATGAGGCTCGCCTTTTCAAGATCAACCGTGAATCTGGATTAATGAGCACAGATGCTGTTCTTGATGCTGAGAAGATCCTCAAGGTCATTCTGAAGGTCAAAGCAGAGGACCAGGCAAACACAGGGTCTCGCAAGGTTGGTACCACCACTGTGAACATAGACATCAAAGATTTCAATGATAACACTCCTGTCTTTGATCAGAGCGAGTTGTCCGGTTCAGTGAGGGAAAACTTACCAGCAGGAACTTCTGTGCTAAGAGTAACAGCCACAGATGCAGACAGTGGAGAGAATGGTCGAATTAGTTATTCCATCATCAACTCAGAACCAGTACCTTTTGAAATTGATCATTTTACTGGAACCATTAAAACAACCAAATCTTTGGATTATGAAGTGATGCGAAAGGTGTACAACTTAAGAGTTCGAGGTTCTGATTGGGGGACCCCCCACAGACAGGAAACTGAGGTTAATGTGATAATAAAGCTAGAAAATGCCAATGACAATGAGCCTGAATTTGAGAAGGTGAATTGCAGAGGACGTTTATCAAGAAGTGCTCCAGAAAAAACAGAAATTGTTATTCTGCCTGCTATCGACTTTGATGATGGTGATATCATCAGCTATCGGCTCATTGATGGTAATGAAAACAATTGCTTCGACATCATTCCATCCACTGGAGGGATTTCTCTTGGCCATTGTAACTTATTTGCCATCCAGAACACAACCATCAAGCTGAGTGTTGTCGCAACAGATGGTGTACACTACTCGGTTCCTGCTGTGGTCAGTCTAAATTTGGTTAACAGTAAAATTGATTTTCGCAGTGGCTTGGACAAAGTCAGAATCCAGTGTGAGGATACTGATATAACAAAGAGACTCCATGACCTAATCAAGACATCAAATGAGAACAACAGGGTAGGTAGGTATCCAGCACCTGTCCAGCACGATCTTGCAAATGTCTATGCCCCTCAGTTCAGCTCGTCAGTTCCAAAATATTTTGAAATATCTGAGAATGCTCCACTGGGTTCGGTAGTTCTCAACATGACTGCTAGAGATCAGGACAACAACGCTTGGTACAACAGCAAGATCTTGTACGTCATCTCGGCGGGGAACACAGATGGAGCTTTTAAGATTGACACCTTCACTGGCAGTGTGATGGTCATGTCCAAACTGGACCGAGAGTCCTCCGATGAATACAAGCTTCAGGTGACCGCCACAGATATGGGAACTCCAACCCATTCTGCCCAGCAGCTTCTTCGGCTTGTCATCACTGATGAAAATGACAATCCTCCTTTGTTTGAACAAGATCATTACCAGACAACCGTCTATGAACATGTTTCCGTAAACTCGACTGTCCTTCAGGTCTATGCTACAGACCAAGACAAAGGCATCAATTCAAGGATACAGTATTCCTTGCTCAGTGACACAGAAGACTTCTACATTGATCCATCGAGTGGCATTATCAAAGTCAGAAGATCACTGGACAGAGAGAGACAAGCTGTGTATCACCTGGGTATCATGGTGAAAGACTCTGGTTTGAAGGTACAGCTGTCCTCAACAACCAAGGCTACCATCAAGCTTCAGGATGCTAATGACAACGAACCTGTATTTGTACCTCAGCATTACAATGTAAAAATCAGGGAAGACTTGCCAGTTGGAACAGTTGTAATGATCATAACAGCAGTTGATCCAGATGAAGGAGACAACGGCAAGGTCACCTACAAGCTGGTTGATGGCATGGATGACAAATTTCAAATTGATGAAGAAACTGGAACTATCCGGATAATGAACCTTCTTGATTACGAAACTAAACAAGTTTATAACATTTCGGCTAAAGCAGAAGATGGGGGTCGATCTAAACTAATGTCAACATGTTTGGTTAACGTGGAGGTGGTGGATGTGGATGAAAATCGGTACCCACCTGCATTTGAATACTTTGTTTCAAAGGATTACGTTTACGAAAACAAACCAGTTGGAACATTTGTGATGCGTGTGAGTGCAAGCGACAGTACTGGTCCAAGAGAGAAGTCCGGGCCAATTTACTACTCGATACGTGATGGCACAGGACTCGGCAGATTCAGCATTCACAGCAATGGTAAGTTAAATTTTCATTTTGTAAATTTTATCTTTTGATTTCAGGAAGCTGCAGTTTGCAAGCTTTGCAAATTCATTACAAGGGCAGTAATTCATCAAAACCTTTCTTTTGAGTCTACAAAATGGTAGGTTTTTTATGTGGCCAAGAAATGATGACAGATGTTCAGACAGACGTTATGCCATCAATTACCTGGTTTGGGTGTGAGAATTAATGCTTGACAAAGGATTTGGTTAGTGAAGCGTGGAACAAGATGTTTCAATCTTTGGGTTTAGAACAAGGGATACCTTGAGGGTGCAAATTAGGGTTGTAATTCGGCAGCCTGCCTGTTAGACTTGATACTGGTGGATTTAATCCCACCAGGCCAGCTGGTTGATAATTGATTTTGTTCAACTCACTTTGGTGCAACCTTTATAGTATTATATAATTTATATTATGATATATGGTTGAAAAATTTCTGAAAACATTATACGAATTGGACACTCACTCAACTTATACTGGACTGGTTGCATGCCCTGAAATGTTTTCTCACCAGATAGTTTTAAGGAAGCATACAATTATTGAAGTGAGCTTTGTGATGAGCTATACCCAGGTTTGCAATTTTTAAAGACTTTGAAGGTCTCTTAAGTAAAAACAAATAAAGAGTCTGCCAGACAGGCTAACCTTGTTCTGGTTTAGTTTATTAGATTTATCATTCAGAGCTAATTTCATTTCAGTTCAATATTGTTACTGCATTATGCACTGTGACACACATAGCACAGACATTTTAACTGTCTCACTAATATCTGGATGTTTCACATCTTAACTCTGGTTTCAGTCAAAATACTGATGGACCTTATGCAGCATCCCTGGCTATAGACTAACATTTACTCCCAGAAATAAGCTTAATCTATAAAGTTATGTTCATAATACCAAACAGAATGTAAAAATCTCAAAGGAGCCCAGAGATTTTCATTATTTCTAGAGCTGAGAATATCTAGACTTGGGCAGGCTACTTTTTCTTTAAATGCTCTAGGGTTTGGGAGACAGACTGGCCTGACTATGTTGGCAGGGTTTGTCCTAGGCAGCGAAAATGAGTAGTTATCATGACCTCCTTGTGTGTAACTTTGGGAAGCAATTAAAATGGAACTTTGATAACAATGGAAAACACTTGAGGGCCATTTCCACCAAAACTACTGCGTTTCCCGCATCATGAACTGTTCCCACTGGATGCGGTTTTTGCGGCAAAACCTATGTGGGAAATACAGCCTGCAAACAGTATTTGGATTATTTCTTGATTCAGTAAGATTCAGAATTTGAGGAAGATATTGTTTTACTCTATGCCTTTGCTAGAGTGAAACGAAAGCGCTGGCATAGATTTTGAGTGCACAAAATATTCAAAGTGTGAAAGATTTATGGGGAGTATCATCACCTGGTGATAAAACTGTCCTCATAAACAGGATGTTTTTCAACTTCCAAAATGATTCTTACACTTATGTCCATCTTCTTCTCTGACACGTTGCCAGGTCTAGCCATGTCTAAACAATTCAAAGGGTTCGAGACATCTTCAGGTTCAATATATTATGATCTACACCACCAATCAAATGCTTGGACGCAACGGGAAACACATGAAAGTCAGTCGTGGAAGTGACCGGCTGTGTGAACCGCTGCAGTTTTTTACAGTGCGATTCCCGCAGCAGTTTTGGTGGAGACAGTTGTATGCATTTACATTGAAGTGATCTACTGCTGCTGCCAGAGCGGGAACCGCTGCGATTATAGCGCTCGGTGGAAATGGCCCTTCAAACTGCTTTAATTATTACATTAACTAGAGATGGTTTATATCGATCATGATTGTATTTCCTCTTTGTTTCATCATTAACTCAATCATACTTTGTGGTTTCAAAACTTGACTTGTGAACTGTGTGTCAGTCAGGTTCATCACTGACACACCAGAGAATCTTTTATGCATATTTTAAGTTATTTATGCATTAGACCCTCCATTTTTGTGCATAAAGACAAACCCTACATGTCAGCCTTGAGGTCTTTTTCTGAAGATAAATTGAAAATTATTCTTTTGGTATTTTCGCAATAAGGTGCTTTATCATAAAGCAATCGAAAACATGTAGTTTTGTAGAAATTTTTCCTTATCAGTGTTTACTTATTAAGCACATTGGTTGCAAGAATTATAAGTTCCGCCCATCAATTTGCTCGATAAAAACCATTGCCAGAGTGTGTTTGAGATTGTGATATCAGAGCTTGGGTTGACCTTGAATTAAAAAAAATGACGTCATACTGCTGGAGCATGCAAGAAGAGAGACAAAAACCTTTATTAGATCTGCCAAGTAGTTATCACAATGAGATACGATTTTATTGGATCTAAAATCGAGAGTCCTTGCATGTTTCATGTATGACAATCCCTCATATCAGTTTCAAGGGTTATATTGTAAGTGTACTTTCGAAGGCTGTAAATACGCCCAGTGTTGTAAAAGTTGGACAAGGATAAATTCAACCACATCAAGCTATGCTGTTAAGCAAATGGACAAATAGCTGAGCCATCATTTCAGATGCAATCTTTGCGAGAATCAGCCATCATTTTGCTGTTAAATTGTTATCTGATTGATCTGCTTCATGCTGGACCAGCTTTATTACAGTGATTAGTCGGCCAATATTTCCTGTTGTTATGTCAAGCTGCCATGGGCCCTCCTGACAGTTCAGTTATTGATAGTGGGCCAAGTGCCATTGTCACTGATGATACCTATGTATCCCAGAGGTTGTGCTGGGCATCATTCATTGAAAAGGTGATTATATCTCTGGCTTTGCAAATTTAATGCTTTAATAACCATAGCTTTGCAACTGGTTTCCAAGTTCAAGGTCGTGACCCCAGTATCTGTGTTTCACTTTAGTAATGTGGGTGGATTGAAGAATTATTTTGATTTGTATGGCTTGCGGAAACTTACCTGCTCCAAGGTATTTGTTATTTTGAAAATCATGATTAGCGAAAATGGTTAGCATTTGGTGCAAATTGATAATCATTTTATCAGCATTTGATAAGCATTCAGCTGAAATTGATTAGCAATCAGCTGAAATTGACCAGCAAATTGTGATTCGACCCAAAAACAAAAAATACCCTGAGCTCTTATTAATCATAACTGTTGTGTTTAGCTTCTTTCAAGTCCATATGTATACCTGTTTAATTTACCTTTATATCAATCTGATTTTGAGCTGTCAGTAATTTATGTACCCATGAAAATGTGCATCGCTTTAAACTCGTGGGACATTGGATGGTACAGTGGTTAGTGTGTGGGCCTAGTAATCTGATAGATTTGGTGGTTATAGGTTCAAATCCCACTGGGGTACCTCGATTTCAGTACCTCTAAACCTGCTAAAGACCATGTAACTTGTGGAAGTTGTGATACTTGGTCAAACTCGGTGTTTTCTTTTCCAAAACCAAGGTATTGAACGATAAATATACATAAAATTATATACATACCACACATAATACATAAAAGATATAGCATGTTTGTCAGAATTTTACAGCCTCTTAAATAGCCTAATTTATTTTGCCATAAAATAGAGAAGAAATGCATTCCAAACTTTCTGACAGAATCTTGAAAATATTTGTAACAGTACACTTCCACATGTTTGGAAAGCAATCGGAAATCGACAGAAAATTCTTCGGTAAACCCTCCGAGGAAGGTTCTGAATGAGGCTGGCTGGCTGGCTATTTGAAAGTAAAAACTTTATCAATCTGCATCTGCTGGGACTAATGAAATATGCCGTTATTTAATTAAACATACATATCATGTTTATGCATGACTTTTACTTTTCAAAGACAGTCCAGTCTTGTTTGCAATAAAAAGAATGAATCCAGGTAATAAAGCCTTAATTAGCTCTGTGATGTAAGGAATGAAAAGTTAGTGCTTTCCTAAAAGACTGTCAACAGCATAAAACTTTACTTACAGAACAAGCAACTTCAGACTTTATGTTTTTAACTTCTTTTTGCTTTGTTACATTTTGATGTGGAACTTTCTTAACATTTCTGTCAAGCAAATGGAAGTTTTTTACTTGAAGTAAAGTATTTTTACCAATTTTTATAAAAAAAAGAAGATGCTTTTGCCAGTTTAATAATAATAATGTGAAGTTTTCTTAGTGTTAAATCCATGTTTGTAAAGCTTGTTTAAAGCGTTTCACATTATTACCGTGATGTAACCCATGCAGAAAAGTATGTAAGCTGACAACTGATGCCATGTGTCAGATACGTTTTGATAAAAAATAAGTTTGTACATGTAAGCTTCACTTGCTTTAGTTGCTTCAGGACAGTTGTTGTAACTGTATGCAACGTTTGATGTGGTTACTATAGTTACAGGTAATAGACCTTTGCTAATGCATGAAGGTATAAACATGTCGAAGTGGTGATGGCCTAGATATATGCATTGTAAGTTTATTTTCTCTGTTCATGGTACATTTAGGGTGCTAATGATGTTGATGGGCAAGAAGTAACATGGAATCTACTGATGAAGCTGATTAGTTGTTCCGCCCGGGTACTTCTCTTTCAGCCGGGAGAGACAGGAGCCCAGACACCGACGTGATGTTGGTGAGACCATGGTGATGTGGCTGAAAGATTGCCGAAAATGACATAAAACACCAAAACTGATTAGTTGTTGGTGTTCATCTGCACACTTTCTTGAGAACTGAAGATATCCTTGGTCCAGTGTTTTAAAAAAAGGTCTGTGTCAAATATGAATTAGAGGATAACCATGCAGTAGGAAAGATCAAAATGCAGAGGACATAACCATGAATTGAGGCCCTGGTTCTGATTGTGATAGTTTGGCACTGCATCTTATTTGCAGTTGTCCAGTCTACAGATTGACTCAAGGTCAGCTTTATTGCAATTGGCGAGTCTAACAGATAGCTCAACATTTTCATTACCGGTAAATTGACCAGTTGAACAGATTGGCTTAGCATCTTCATTGCAATTCCAGAATCCAGCAGATTGGCTCAGCATCTTCATTGCAATTCCAGAATCTAGCAGATTGGTTGAGCATCTTCATTGCAATTCCAGAATCTAACAGATTGGCTCAGCATCTTCATTGCAATTCCATAATCTAGCAGTTTGGCTCAGTCTCTTCATTGCAGTGTGTCGCACTATGGCTGAAATATTGCCCACAGTGACGTTTAACACCATTTCACTCACTCACTTCATTGCAGTTGGCCAATCTTGCTACACCATTAGAATGATCTGTTGTGCTGTGTGATAATAGGCGCCTTTTGTTCACTAACACCAGTGATTGGTTGTTGGTTTCACTGCACCAGGTCATCCACCCTACAAATTGTGATTCAGACTTCTCATTGCACTCGAACGACTTTGCTCCAATCATCCATTCTGGAAAGGATACAACTACGTGGAAAATGAAAAAAGGAAGCAAATTACTAATTCACTCATTCTGGAGGTGAGGGGGGAGGAAGGGAATGCTGACCATTCAAATATGTTATAAATGGACAGAATCAAGTCACTTTGTCCTGATATTTGTCCTTTGTTCATCAATACCAGTCATTGGTTGCTGGTTTCAGTGCGACAGTTCTGGACAGGGCACAACTACACGGAAAATGTAAAAGAAAACAAGTTACCCTTCACTCATTCTAGAAGAACACTTACCACTTCAATACTTAATAAACGGACAGCATCATATCACTTAAGGACAGCATCATATATCACTTAAGTTTGGTTAGTTTGTACGCTAGGGATCATCCAGTGCCAACTAGTTGGTCACTAGGTATTTGACCACAACTGGCTAGTCACTTGTAAGGATATAGCATTCAGAGTCGATGCATTCATTTCTGACATTAACTGACTTACTTGGCATTATTAGATCTCGAGGCATCTTGCCATACAAGTCAATGACCAGACATTACCTTCACAATATCTATTTATCGTGGAGTCATTTCTATGCAGAGGTTCAGCTGAAGGAAGTAAATGTCGGCCTCATAAGTTGTTTGTCATACAATGGGTACACAATAAGACTAAGTTAAAATTTAATGTTTAAGGAACCCTTTAATTTGTTTAAGGCTTTAAGCATATATGCAAATTATGTGAATAAGCATAGATTCCTATTTTAGCCTCATAATCGATCATAGTTTTTGTCTACCCCGTGGGGTTCCCGGGGGGTGTCGCTCTAACACCAGAAAGAAAAGGACCCCAGTATCCTCATGCTTGCCATAAGAGCCGTCTGAAATGAGGATCTTTTGCTTTCTCTTTCTTACTATCGATCCTGTGTTGTCCCTTTCTTGATGTGCCTCTTGCACATCACATTGCGCTATGACTGAAATAGTGCCCCCTGCAATGTAAACATTTATTTCACTCACTCACTTGTTGTGTGTATACCAGTTGAGTTCAGTTTCCAGTGGAAACTCTAGTTAGTCAATGCAAACATTGGGAAAAGGCATAACTACAACATGTGCTCAATGTATATATGTGAAGTTTTGTTGGAAAGTACTGAACAGTTACTTTGTTGTTCCACACATCAACTCAACTGGTCGTGTAGAATAAGTGAAGACTCTGCCATTCTTCCGTCTATATACAACTTGTGGTGACACCTGAAGCTGTCACAAATATTGATTAAACTTAGTATACAACGTTTTTGTAACGTAAGTGACGCAACATGGCGCAGAGGCTAGCATGTTGGCCCAGTGATCTGCCAGCCTTGGCAATCGTGGTTCGAATCCTGTGTAGGTACCTCTCTATCAACCCTGGAGATTGGAGCCTCGCATTGACGTGATGTTGGTGACACCATGATGTGGCTGAAAGATTGCCAAAACCCTGTATATAGTCTGGTATTGCATTTGATCCCTGTCCACCAAAAAGTGGGCATGTCAGGAAGCCATATTGAAGTTTTGTTGATTTTAAGGTTTGCAAAGTTGGGAAGCTGAAGGTTTGCTGTGGACAGGATACTGTATCTATGTTTACAGATCAGATGGGGTTTGACACATTCCCGAAACATGACCATATATTGACCTTTGACAGGACTGTAGAGCGATTTTACATCTTGAGTGTTGAGAAATATTGATTGAATTCAGTAAATCTTGGTACACTGTATCTTTGTTACATGTAACATCAACTGGTTTAGCATTACATATGAGCCCTGTCCGCCCCAAACGTGGGCATGGCATGAACTCTTATGAAAAATCAGGTTTTGTCGATTTGAAGGTTTCCAAGGAAGCTAGGGGGCTGATACTATTATCTATTCCAAGTAAATATGCTTTATGGTATGAACATCTTGAATCTGCAAAGGATCTGTAATCACTGGAAGAGTTTGAGTTAGACAGGTCCAAAATGTGACTTCAAATCGATTTTTTGTTGTCAAATTCAATGATTCAATTGTGCAAAATACACTTTCCATTGTTCAGAGGACGTTGGAAAACACGTGCTACATATACCATAACTTTGTATCTTATAATCTGTAAAATAAAGGCTACAAAACAATGTGAAAAGTTTAATTTCTTTTTCTGTTTCATGCAAACCATGTAGCCAAGACATGAGGCTGCTCTGACGGAAGTCACAATAGCGTAAAGCGCAAAAAGCACTGGTGTGAAAATATCAGAAATAATAGAGCTTGTGTTTGAGACAAACCTTCTCCCCCGCCCCTTCTGACCCTGTCACAAGAATTTTTATACTAAAATGAATAACAAAACTTAAGACTGCTGAAGAGGTTTATTGTTTGTGAGATGCAAAACAAAACACCTTATGTGGATACAAAGCGGTGTAAAATGGGTTGCAACAAATAAGTATCATTCTTCAGGCAAAGGCATCCCATTTAAACATATAGTGATTAATGACAGACAAACTGAGCCGGAGTATAATAATGCTTAAGTATGATAGAAGCCACTTTTCATGAAGAAAAACCCATGTGATTCAACATCAGTCCTTTCACTCACCAGGAGGAGGAAGGTAGCTACCATTCCTCATCAGTTGCCAATCGGGGGATCCCAAGGATTAGATTCTCTACCACTGCCAGAGGCTATACAGTCTACTATGGAACGTGTTAATGCTAAACGGGTTCGAGCAACGATTAGTTCACACAGTATTCTGATTCCTATTTGGTCAGCATCTGGTTTTGCAACTCACTCAATGTCTTTTAAGGAGACACCTCCACCTGCTGAACGTCGTGTTGGCGGGAAGCTGGTCGCCCTGTATAAGATTCCTTCACCAGCCATGATAACCTATCCTCGAAATCCAGAGTGTAATGACACCGCCAATGGTCACATACCCTGGAATGACCCCTATTCACAACGATAGTCTCGAGGCGAGCATTTTGACCAACCAGTGAAGATTCCACAGCGAAAGTTTGCGTCCAATGATGTGGCGCTTCTCTTCTAACACTCTTTGAAGTAAAGGCGTTTAAATGTATCAAGAGTTACTTCTCGTGCAGCAGATTTGGACTTTCCATTAGGACAAAACGACCATGGACAATAGGAGTACATCCGGGTTATATGACCGTTGGTGGTGTCGTTATATCCTGGATTTCGAGGATGATGATAGCCCTGGGCGCTGGGATCAGTATGAACAATCAGGTGACCTCACATGCTGATCAATATATTTGTTATAGGGCTTGTGTGATTCCACCGCACCTGATGCCGTAGAAACTCTTTCCTTTGCATTTATAATCAGTCAGTGGAGCAAATTTTGGCTGGAGCCTTCACACCGTAGGATTTTACCAATTGTTCAAACTGCCTATTTGGAAAGCTGATAATGCAGCAAACCTGGCCCAACCTTTTTCATCCAGTTTTCTTTTTTATGAAGCAATTCCCGCTGCTGCCTTTGTAGGCTGGAACAAATGGATGAGACTGAGGATGCAAGAGCGACACTCAAAGTTCTCATTTCCCCTATTAAACAACCTTGGAAGTCGGTCCCCCAAAAGGAAACACTTTCCTCCAAAAGTTGAACTGAAGGAGTCTTTGTTTGAGCCCAAGCAAAAATCACACTGCTCCCGTCATACCTGTTACGCTTGAAACGTCGCTATCATTGATTGATCTGGGCCCCCCTGAGACGTTCACCTCTATGACGTTCTGTTAAGGGCACTGCAATAACAACACGTCGAGCATGCAGCCTTGCAGAATGCAGTCGATTATGGACAGTTTGGGCACGTATGGTGGTGCCAGTTGCTTGTTGCAAGTCTTTGATCAAAAACAGCACATGCAAAGTCTGTGACATCATGATGACGTCACTAAATATTGATCGTCGTGTTGCCGTGGCCTACCTGATCGTGGTCGATCCTGCACCTGCCCTGTCTGTTGCACACGTTGTCGCAGTCGCAAAATGCTGGTCTACCTGAGGCTTCATAACATTGATTTTTTTAGAATTGCTGGTCGGTGTCCCATGTTCAAAGACATTAAGTGGTTTTGGTTTGCACATTAAGTTTTGTGCCAAGAATTCAACTAAAAAACCTGTCTTCAAGATGATTGTGAACCTGGTGTATTCAGCACAAATTGTGTTTTCACGCTCAATCGGCAGGTAAGCATATGTAATATCTTTTTCGCAAGAAATTACTCTAATTTATCTGTGACATTAAAATCAATTATCTTCAAGTGAAAAGAATGTCCAAATTGATTTGTGAAAATTGAAATGAAGCATCTTCATGACATTTGGCAACTGCTCCCATTTGTGAAGAGCTAGGGACTTGAGTACATGAACCAGTTGAGTTCAGTTTCCAGTGGAAGCAATAGTATTGGTACTGATGTTATCAAAAAACTGCAGCAAGAACAACTCTGTGTAGTTCCTTGCAACATAGGTATGCAGATTTTACAACTTACAGTGGAAATAATGCAGTTATGTCGTTTTGCGTCTCCTATCCCCAAAAGTAGATGTCGTGGGGTGGGTGGGATAGAGTGAGAAAGGAAATTTATGCAATGTGATATAGACATTGAGCTAGTAGCCTTGTTCCAATTTTTAAGGTTTGGATTTTCCATGGAAGGAGGGTCAGGTACGGAATGGGAGGGGGATGTATGTTTTATGGTACTTCATGCAACGTGACAGACATTGAGCTAGTAGCCTTGTGTCAAGTTTTGAGGGTTTCGGTTTTCTTTGGAAGGAGGGAGGGTCGGGTACAGAATAGGGAGGGGAAGACATATGTTTTTATGGATTAAAACACCTTCATGTTAGACGGCATGTTTGGATCAAACCATACAACAAAGACATCCATTATCCCCTCCAAAATATACTTTTTTCAGTTTCCAGGCGTAAGACCAAATTTGATTTCAAGTTAAGCCAGCTACAATGGTACATCGGAACGAAGTGTATTGATGAATTAAACAAAACAATCCTTTTTTTTCTAGAAATTGCCAACTGTGGAGGGACAGGACAAGATGGCAACTAGTTTAGCCACAGAAGAGAATGATGCCAACTTTTCTCCTTGCAGCAAATTAAACAGTGTGAAAAGGTCTTTAGAATGCACAGCAGCAAATGTCAAACAAACAATAGGTTCACAGTCAAGGTTTGAAAAAGCTGCAAAACTGCATAAACGAGTTGCCAAGCACCATTGTACTGTGTGCGAGAAAAGTTTTACAAATTCAGGCAACTTGAAAACGCATATGATGATCCACACTGGAGAGAGGCCTCATGTGTGTGATATGTGTGGGAGAGGATTTATCAAGTCGAGTGGCCTGCAAACACACGTAAGGATCCACACCGGAGAGAGGCCATACAAGTGTAGCGAGTGTGGGAAAGAATTTATTGCATCGTGTGACCTGCAGAAACACATGAGGTTCCACACTGGAGAGAGGCCGTACAAGTGTAGTGTGTGTGAGAAAAGCTTTACGAAATTAGGACACCTTCAAAGACACATGAGAATCCACACTGGAGACAGACCATACAAGTGTAGTGAGTGTGGAAAAGGATTCAGTCAGCCAGTTGACCTGCAGACACACATGAGGATCCACACTGGAGAGAGGCCGCACAAGTGCAGTGAGTGTGGGAAAGGATTTATTCAGTCAGGGTCCCTGCAGAGACACATGAGAGTCCACACTGGAGAGAGGCCGTACAAGTGTAGTGTGTGTGGGAAAAGCTTTACTACATCAGGTGGACTTCTGAGACACATGGGAATTCACAGCGACCAGAGAGAGGCCAGTCGTGTGTTGTGTTCGTTTGGAAAGGATTTACTCAGCCAGGTTCTCTGCTAACATTGACACACTGGGGAGAATTGGTGTATTGAGTGTAGGAAAGGATTTACTGGGCCAGGTACCCTGCAGACACACAAACACTCACACTGACGATTTAATCAGGACTTGAGCAAGTTTCTAGCAACGTTATGCTATGACCTTTGACAGAAATGGGATGAACAGCAACAAAAGTCAATGGCCTTAGCTGATGTTCAGTTTACGTGAGTTGCAGAGGTCATGTGATTTTTCGGATTCCCTCCCAATGTCAATAAACTAGTGCATCTCGTTCATCAAATCACAAGCTTGGTTGGCTCGACATTTTACACACAACCACTTGCTATATTTCACGTCACCACTTGACTAGGACATCTCTGGCCGCTAAAATAGCACTGTTTACGTGTCTATATCTCGGTTTGTACGTCATTTAAGGACGCAAAACTTTGTATACACAGGTTTTAAATCAAGATGGTTCCTGACCTAAAACAACTCCTTAGCATATCCCAACAGACAAATGCCATGAGGAATCGGCCCTGTCAAGGTCAACCATATAGGACAACGTCACGTCAAAACAGCCATATTGTTTGTCATCATATCCATGATCTACAACTTCCAGCTGCCAGGACCGCTGCAACTGTTCAGCATTAACAAGGAGTTATCAGTACAGACACTGTCTGTCATCAGCTTCGTGCTGCTGGACTACGTGCACAACGATCATGCGTTGGGCTATCCTGACCAAACGACATCAATATGCACACTGGCTCTGGGCTGAGAAGAATCGACATTGGAGACTACACCGTGCCGTTAAGTTGACAAGATGGGCTGTTCTCTGAAGAGTCACGGTTCAGTCTGCGAAATGCTGATGGTTGGTTGCTGGTATGGCGTGGAATGGTGACCCTTATCATAACTGCACTGGTTGAATAGCGATGGGGTGTTGGGAGTGCTATAGTGTTAATCGGCATCAATTATCACCACTGGACAGATCTGCATTTTTGCCGTGACAGAGTTAATGTCATATAGTAGCAGGATATATAGCATCTTGTAAAATCACGTTGTTTCCATCTTTTAGCGACGTCAAGCTTTGCACACATTTCAGCAGGCAACACAAAGGCGCACACAGCATGTGTTCCCACTATATCTACAACAATAGCCATGTCCTTCCACACCCAACTCTGACCTTTCACTCGTCTTTGGGATCACACTGGACCACACATCTGATGTCGCCCATAAGTTTATAACCTCCGAGAACTGGAAAATGCACTGCAACAGACTTAATTATTAGGTCCATGAGAAGACGTTGCTTGGCTTGTGTTGCTGCACATGATGGCTATACACGATATTGACTATTGATGTTGACCCCAGACACCTCACACAGTGAAGTACAGTTGATCAATGATTGCGATTCCTTTACCATCTGTTGTCTTTCTCAGTCATCCATCTACAGATCAACAATGTTAGCAGGCGAGTTACACTCTCAATTGAAAACATTTATTACTGGTCGTTTTCAATGCTGTTCAGTATATCCAGGCCAGTTTTATTTCTCTCATATCGCAGTGTGCTCATAGTTAACTGGAGAAATACTGCTTAATGTTTTGAAATTCTTATGATTCTGGATTTATTTTGTTTAATGCATTAGCAGATGATTGTGCTCCCTTTTAGTGATTACGTTCACCACGCACGTACACACACACACAAACACACCCTCACACACACACCCTCACACATGCATACTCATGTCAATAACACTCTTCACTTCAACATATCTTACATACGCAGACCATTCAATGATTCGAACTGAAAGCTATGGATCGTTGTTATACAGTCTGGCGCCACACTCCGCTATGGTTTCGAACAGGGGTGGCGCCAGGAATTCCCGACAAATACACACATCTTACAAAAATACGGTTCCCCGACAGGGGGCCTGTAGCCCCCCCCCCCTTTCCCACCTGGGGCCACCCCTGGTTTCTAAGTTGACAAGAGATGTGTTTTTACTGACCCGGTTGGTGCACATGGGCTTGGATCACTGTTGGGTCAGTAGAGTTATGAACAATATTTTATGCTGAATTTTCTAATCATTATCCCGATTTTCATTCACTTCGAAATTCGCCCGTTTTGCTAGAAAATTTAGCAAAAGATTGTTTTCAATGTTTTCATAAATCTGCTGACTCATCCATGATTCGAACCCCTGTGGGCTGGTGGAATGCAGGTGACGCAAGCTAAATATCTTCAGCTTCGAAGGAAATCCGGGTACATGTATATAGGACGTACAAGAGATACAAAACAAACAAAAAAGATTGTAACCATCTCAGCTCAGCTTCTGTATCACTGTTCATCTAAAGTGTTCTTAAATTCGTTGTGTGTTGTTCATTTGTTTCGCATCCGGTCGAAGCCGCACTCTCTTAAATTCGTTGAGTGTTGTTTATTTGTTTCGCATCGTGTCGAAGCAGCAGTCCCTTAAATTCGTTGAGTGTTGTTCATTTGTTTCGCATCGTATCGAAGCCGCACTCCCTTAAATTCGTTGAGTGTTGTTCATTTGGTTCGCATCGTGTCGAAGCAGCACTCCCTTACATTCGTTGAGCGTTGTTCATTTGGTTCGCATCGTGTCGAAGCAGCACTCCCTTAAATTCGTTGAGTGTTGTTCATTTGTTTCGCATCGTGTCGAAGCAGCACTCCCTTAAATTCGTTGAGTGTTGTTCATTTGATTCGCATCGTGTCGAAGCAGCACTCCCTTAAATTCGTTGAGTATTGTTAATTTGGTTCGCATCGTGTCGAAGCAGCACTCCCTTACATTCGTTGTGTATTGTTAATTTGGTTCGCATCGTGTCGAAGCAGCAGTCCCTTAAATTCGTTGAGTGTTGTTCATTTGGTTCGCATCGTGTCGAAGCAGCACTCCCTTACATTCGTTGAGCGTT
>JAUELE010243627.1:0-11232 GCA_031471655.1 Diodora aspera | reverse complement strand
ACTATATTTTATACGAGTGTAGTTATAAGAGGTTGTTTGGTTTCGACGTAAACATAAGCACTAGGAAAGGTCAGGGTTAATGCAAAGGGCAAGGTCGATGGGTTCAGGTCACATATAGTACCCAGCTGTTGGCAGTGGTGTTTGCTAGCTATGCCACTGTGAGGAGTTTGGCCATGCGACTCAATCCTTAAAACTGGTTAGCGTCCCAATATGCGCTTGCGCAAAGGGAGGTAATTACTTGGAAAGACAACCGTAACGAGATGTAACGGCACAATGAGTGCTTTATTGTTTTACATCCACGATCACAGCATAACCAAATCACAAAGCCACCAATGTTATGATTTATTCTAATAAATACATATTTGCCCCTGTTTCCGTCAGCTCTGTTGTATGAGCTGTACCTTTCAGTGTCACTGTTTCCGCCATATGACACTTTTACTTTTTTGCCAGGTTCATCACGGTTCTCGCCCGTTGGTTCGTCACACTGCTCTGGCGTGCCATCGTTTTAAGTACTAGTATTCACTTATCAATAAATTTGTCACCCCCTACATGTTTACATGATGGAAAAAGAGTCTGAAAAGAACAAGAACGACAGTCAGAAATGATTAATGTATCAGGGTGTTTAAAACAAATGTTTCCAATTTTGTTCATGTTTATTCCAAATAGGGTAGTAGCTATAAATTCGCCGGAATTGCTAATACTTGAAATCCAAGGGGGTCTGGACTCTATGGACCCCGAAATCCGCTAGTGTTACTGTGAGAGAAATCCAGGTTAGTATTTCAATAAAAAGTGTTCTCATCAACAAACACAACATAACACAGCACATTTTCAAATATGAACTGGTGTGTGACACGTTTAGATTTAAAATGTATTTGGCATTTACATCCTGCTCAGTCGAATGTAAACATGTAATGGATTGTGTTTAATTACTAAACGTGTAATAACAGGGTGGCATTTAGGATATCAACGCAAACCTAAACACGTTAAGCCTTAAACGTGTTTTAGATGTGTTTAATATCTAAACACCATTTTTACAGTGTATGTATCGGACAACAGACAACTCAGCTCTGAGGTCACTTCAGCAACAGACATCAATCTGTTCAGAGGTATTGGCTCCATACACACTAAACCATAATCAAGTAATATCTTTTTCATACACCGACTGATGTTACACCCGAAGTAACTACTTAGGTATACAATCCCTTAGTAAGTACTCCGGAGCGACACAACATTGTGTCCACACCACACATTTACTTGGGTAGTCGCTGCGCATTAAAAATGGCCGCCCCATATCGTCACCTGAATGAAATAATTGCTTACGTCATGCTACTTTAAAAAGGGAAAAACGTTGTATGTTTTTACTACACTAATTTATTGGAAAACTTACATATTATAACTTGCTGATGCTATAACACGCATGACAAATAAGATGATATCAGTGAAAAATCTAAATCTCTTTTCATAACCCAACATAGGCACTTTGACGAATCCACCATTGTGACTTAGGCAATTATTTCATTAACGAGGGCGATATACTAACCTGCAGCTGAAATAGCTGCATTCACACACAGTCGGAAACATCAACCAGAGTAGATTTGATGATAGCGACCTCGGGTGCGAAAGTCAAATGAGAGGTTTAGCAGTTACTCCGGATTAGTTAGGGAGCAAATTCGTTCCAAGTATGCATGTGAACACAAGCATGGAGCGAATCTTAGTGCGACACCCTAAGTTAACTTGTGTGTGCGCACGGTATAACAGGATTTGGAGGAGATTTTCAAACTCGGTCAATGTGAACAAGTGTCTGAGAAAGCAAAATTTATCCAGGTTTGCTTAATTTACATATGGAAAATTTAATATTTAAAATTGTCTTGTCAAAAGGAAATATTGACGCCGAAAAGTGAATAAGGAAGATGTCCCGAGCGTATGAGTATTTTGCATTTGAATTCCGAAAGATTTGTCAAGACAAGACAAGACCAGACGTGCATTTGTATTTAAAGCGACAGGCCTATACAAAACGGTGGAATGGAACGTAATGTCAATGGTGTGATGACTTTACAATGATAAGCTGGACTCATTATTTGACTTTATCGTCTTTCCATAGTATTGCATTTTTCTTTCAATGTTTACCATTGATTTAGTCTAACAAACCAAGTATCTTCCGTAAACCCGTTGACGTTATTACAAATACATATATCAGTGGCAGAAGAAAACTTGGCTTTTCAAAGTTTTATATGAATGTGTGAATGCAATGACATCATGCAAATATTACTCACTGCAAACATGCGGCCTGTTTTGTGCAACTGACCAGCAGGGACTCGAGACAATCAGTCATGTTCAAGCAAATAATCTGGGGCGTTTCTGTTTGTGCGTACAGTGTAAGTGAACATTTGTTCGTCCATTAAATATATTTTATATGACGCCTTAGATTACATTGTATTTCATCGTAATAAGTTTCAAGTAATCCGATATTGCTACTTGTGAAATGTGTCCCTACGTTTATCATATCCATGTGACTATATATATAAACACTTATCACTGGTTTACTCATCTGAAACACGGGTTTGTGATTATGAAATTGAGCAAGAACAAATGCAAATCAGCAAAATTTCGTACTTGGCTGTAGTTAATGTGTGTCCATAAGATCATGTATCCCAGCATTATTGCGCATTTGGCATTAGCTTTGTCAGGTAGTCATATCTTTAACAGAGTGATCTTGAACCATTTGAGTACGAGGAACATATCGTGTTTTCATGCAGTTGCGAGGATAAAAGAAACCTCCAAAAATCAGTTTTATAACTGAATGTATTGGAATCATTACATTTAAATGAATGAATACATTTGACATGTATTAGGATATTTTTGCAATCAGCATGATACGATACAGACGACAAGAGAAATGTGACAATTGCAGAGAAACAATGTCATGCGTACATTGAGAAATGATCTATAATGAGTGAAAATGTCAATCATTAGCAAATGCTTATAAATATACTCATAGACAAGACAAGGTTATTTGTTTTTCATGGCTTCGTAGCCTACAACACTCGTTACTAACAATATATTGCGGGAACAACATTGTCAGTACATGAGATGATGATAATGATGATGACGAAGTGATATGTGCCCCTTCACACCCCAAGTGTGAGACACCCAATTGCAAGACAGTGGAGATGATCGTTAGTAAAACAAACACACCCTATTCCCCTACAGTCACAATGGTTTCACCCACTCTCATTAGCCTTACCTGGTTGAAACAATATTTTATTTACATAAAAGTAGATGTGAACACGATTGACCAGCAGGCATCAGATGCCTATTTAGGGCCTTTCGCTACAAAATTATTTTTACAGAATTTCGTACAGAGTGAGCTTACAACAGTGGGATTCAATGTTTCAAAAGGCAGAAAAATTTTCCCTTGCAGGAGGTAAAATCAGGTGACATGGCTTAAAGAAATCGTTTGCTTAGGGTAAAAAACTTATGAACAGAATCAAGAATCTTAACGTTAACATCATCTGGCAAGGCAGTATTTCCATACACAACTGTATTTAAGTCGTAGCCATGACAGTAAAAGTGTGCTTCGGATCTGATCCGAGTATAATTTGTACATTGAAACAAATAATGCCGAGTACCCTCATAAGCACTTCCACATGTACAAGTGGAATTATCATGTATAAAACGATTGAATTTATGCTCGTTTAGGTCGCTACAACCAAGTCTTAGTCAGCAGTGAGTTATCTGATTTACCCTGTCGCCACGTGTTCTAAATGTCTTATGTACATTGTTAACTTTTTTGAACACTTCTTAAATAATGTATTGGACTCCATGCTACGGACTGTATCTGCTAACCGGTTCCATTCACTAACTGCAGACGGCAAAAAAGACTTTTTATAGGATTCTGTGCGACAAATCAATAATCGAAGATTATTACGTGATCTAGTATTATAAGTAGAGGTATCATGGGGTACCATTTCTGACAAGTAGCTAGGTGTCTTACGATAAAACATTTTATGAAAAACGACCATTTTATGCATGTAACGACGGTTTCGTAAGGAAGTAAAGCCAGTTTCGTCGTAGATCTTGGAATGACTGACCCCTTTGACAGCTCCACATATAGTACGTAATGCATCAAGATGCAAATTTTCAAGTTGTGTTTCCTGTGCCTTGGTGCAGTTATCCCAAATAAAATCACAGTAATCAAAGAGTGGTAGAATAAATGAAGTATAAGCCGTTTGAAGACTATTTCTGGTTAAGCGATATTTAAGACTTCGAAGGCAATTTATCATTGGGCTGACCTTCGTAATTATACCATTAATATGTGCATGCCACTGACCATCACTTTGTAAGGTCAGACCAAGATGTTTATGAACCTTCGTAGTCTTTACTTCAACATTATTCATGTACAATATTGGTAAATTTGCAATACTAGTTTTCCTTGTATATAGAACTGATTCTGTTTTTTGAGGGTTAAAATCTACTTTC
This sequence comes from Diodora aspera, assembly GCA_031471655.1. Lineage (NCBI taxonomy): Eukaryota > Metazoa > Mollusca > Gastropoda > Lepetellida > Fissurellidae > Diodora > Diodora aspera. Next base: position 6,753 of record JAUELE010243627.1, on the reverse strand, counting down.
CAGGTTTTAGCCCACTGAGAGATTTTTTCCAAGTCTTCATTAAGAGCATTTGACGAGGTGATGGGATCATCCACAATAGCATATAACGATGTATCATCTGCAAACAATTTTATGTTACACTGTATATCTATGACTATGTCATTAATGAACAGCAAAAATAATAGTGGTCCAAGGACAGAGCCCTGGGGGACACCAGCAGGTAAAGGCTGGGACGTTGATCTGAATCCATTTATTACTGTATATTGTGTTCTATTTTCCAAATAACTTTCAAACCATTTCAGAAGTTCTCCCTTTATCCCATTTAAACGAAGCTTGTAACTTAATCCTTTATGCCATACTCTGTCAAATGCTTTACTTATGTCACAGAACACGGCCCTGACTTCTTTCCCCTGATCCATAGCCTTAGCAATGAAGTCATACAAATGAGTCATAATATGTAAGTCACTCGCTGACTTGCAGCCTCCGATATAGAGTGCATAGAGACAATTTCTGCGTTGGAATTCGGTCATGGCAACAGGTTTTGGAAATGTCGTATGCTACGGCGTGATCACGTGATCTGACCAAACAACAAGGGAGAGTACTCTCAACATGTGTATTTCACACAGTATACGATTGCTGTTCATCCTGTGTTCGTATCATTATAAGTTTTGGTTAAAAACTATGGCGCTTTTGGTATTTTAAAAATCCTTTACTGTTAAATGTTTTCTGTTGTTGTTGTATGGCTGAAATATTGCTCTGTGCAATGTAAAAATTCATTTAATTCACTCACTGTTGTTGCTGGATATTGCAATTCGTCACTGTGCTAACACAATAGCCTAAGTCAGACCCATTTTAAAAACTGGTCTCCATAGAATTACGATCACACCAGAAAGATACGTTCGAACATCCATTGCAGATTAAGTCACACTTCTAAAGGCTAAAATGAAAGTGTTAGATTATCCCAAAACAAAAGAACATGACAAGTGTGAGAGTACTGTGACGGTTATTGCTTTATGCATATACAACTGCTGAACAAAAGTTTGTTTAACCCCTTTAGAAACACTATACAATATCATACAATCTGGCATTGTCTTAATGTTCATAACTTTGTTAATAATGATGCAATATTCTGTCTGTTCTCACTTAATTGTACGTTAATCTCCTGCCTATCATACACATAAACATCAATGTCATGATGACAGTAGAACAAATTTGGCATTGCTCAAACTAGTTATATATTTACAAAACAAAGTGAAAGAATGTGAATGAAAGAGCAAAAGTGAATGAAAAGTCGCCAGCATCTTAAACCCATGATAAAATGCAATTATAATCAAAACACAAACATTAAAATGTCATACACACTCTTTTCAATTCTTACAGTGGAGTTATTCTTTCATAACTTATTGATTTACAAGTTTCAGTTGCAACAATTTGGAATTCAAAGCGTAGTAAGCTATTCCTAGCAAAGACACTAGGAAGCAGTTATTTAAGGAGAACATTTCGTTCAACTCCTATTCTGACTGCGTAGCCCGCGGCACCCCCACCTCCTCCACTACCCACGCCGAATCCACACGCCCCACAACCCCCCAAATCCGCCTCCTCTCCTCCTCCCACCCCAGGTCAGCTCGTCCTCCTCTTCTTCAGCCTGGACTGCATCTTGTCCAACAAGTTAACAGCAGGTCAAGTAACCAACTTCCTCGACATGACAGGAATCTATGAGAGAGCAGTAGCCTGTGGCAGGGGGTTCAAGGTGGTCTTTAGCAACCTTGCCGCCTACCACAAAGCTCTGAAACTCAAGTTCCTGGGCCAACACAGAATCCAAGTCGAACTACCTAGATGGGCCACGGAGGTAAAAGGGATCATCAAGGTTAAAACAACTGAATCCTTTGACACTATCCGTGGTTTCCAGATAGGATACAACAGCAAAGACCACACCCCTACAATAAAGAGCGTCAGAAGAATACAACGCAGACAACAAGACGGCTCCATGACCAACACTCCATCAGTAGAGGTAACGTTCGCTGCCACTAGCCTCCCCCCATCTATCATTTTTGGTTGTGTCAGCCGGTCAGTTGCCCCATGCCTCAGACGGCCGCTTCTTTGCAGCAACTGTCTCCGGTATGGGCATCTGGCTGGCAGTTGCAGCAGTACCACTGCCTGTGGAAACTGCGACTCCAAGACACACACCACTAGTGTCTGCGTGGGGGTCCAAAACTGTCCTAACTGTCGTTCAACAGGACACAAAGCCTCAGACCCTTCGTGCCCTAAGAGGCTGCAGGCTATGCAAAAACTAAACCCTACCGTAAAGTTCCCCTCCAGACAGCCCCCTCGACCTGCTGCCAAAACAAAAGCAGCGGCGACTGTGGCAGTTAATGGCAGTAGGTGCACCCTGAAGGATCAACAAAGTGAACGACACATCAGCGATAGTTGGGGGTAGTGATGTAGCATTCGCGAAAACTGTGAAATACATTGGTGTCCAACTGGATCAGTCACTTAGTATGAAAAAACAAATCAACAGCATCTGCCGTGCAGCCTTTCTCACACACGTTGCACCATGGAGATTCCACGTGTGCTTCATTCAGCATTTAGTATGCTTCATTAAGTTTATACGCTCATAAATATATCTGATTGCAGTCTACATCAAAGTATGTTACTCCACAAAAGGAAAACCACATTTGGGAACACCCAAAATAGCAGGGCAGTAGCAGTTCCCACCTAAGATAACATAACTACAAAGTTTGAGGAGGTAAAACCAAATGATCGTCGAGTTCTGCTCCGGATACAACACAGGGACGGACAGACAGACGGACATGCTCATCACTGCATCCCCCGGGGATACAGATTGAATATTATTGTGGGCAGACAGTATTTGAAGCTATTTCTTTAAAACCAAGCCCCTCGAGCTGATTTAGAGCCTCTCTCGACACGCACAGTGGATAAAAAAAATCAAAGTCGCAATCAAGTGTACGAATAACAACATCACGTTTATTCTAAGATGTAACATAAGAAAATAACAATGTTGAATCTGCATATATACTCTAATAATAGACTTGTTAAGACTTAAGATTTTCCTCGATAAACTTCAAGGCACGAGTCATCACTTGTGGTCCGGCATCGAAACCATACCTGTTGAAGTCAAATGCATTGAGCACACCATGGAACGAGTCTGGCAGAAATAAGTGGTCAACCACGTTTCCTGCAAGCCTTAACCTCTCGGCAAGTATGATATTTTCGTCCCGAAGATCATCCCAACCCACTGTGAGTATAAAAGTCGCTGGAAAATTCCTCAAATCTGCCGCCATCATTGGAGCAACACGCAAATCATTGATTAAGGAATTTATATAACGGACATCTTCGTTAATTTCCGTGGCTATTTGGTTTGTCGGTTCGTAATCTTCTGGAATTAGTTCCGAGGGTAGGAGCCCGAGATCAACACGTTTATCACATTTGGCTTGCATTTCTGGAGTGAGATATTTGCCCGTCACCAATATATCTCTCTGAGGTTGAGTCATATTGAAGTAATTCCCAATAAACAAGGCAAACATGTGCAGACCCTGGTTCGTGTACGGGTCCCTCATCTTCATTATTGGCAGAAAGTGGTTACAGAACTGCAACGAGGAGTAAAAGAGAAGCTGCGCTTTCAGTGGAGGTTGAACGTTATCGTCGCGAAATTTTAATGCCACTGCTGCCGCAAAATTTCCGCCAGAACTATCGCCTGGAATAGAAATGGGAGAACTATTAACTGACAATTAATTTCACCATGTACTATTGCAGACCTGTGTATTATATTTGGTATTAGGGCTGATGAGCACTCGTAGCTACTCGTCTCTTTCCGTGACCGGGCAGAGGACTCTAGTCGCCAATTTAATAGGACCTACCTCAGTCCAGCGCAAGGTACAAGAAGAAACTGGTTTGAACACCACGGTAGGGAAAGATAACTCTGAATTGATGTTGCTTTGCGCCTTTACTTGATACTATTCGGGGAAAGCGATGTTGCTAAATAAATGTTATATCCCCAAAATCATACAATTTCAGACTTACAGATGAGCACTTTGCGTTATAAATCACTATCCAGACAAAGTATTAAAAAAACATTCACGTATCACTTCTAAACGTGCGCCACGAATTCGCTTGGTAACACTCGACACAATGCGTAAAGGACTGTATGAAATCGGACGCCATCTATTCCAACTGTCATTCCTCTGCCATGAGTAATGTCGACTCACGAAAGACATACGAGTCCTCTGCCCGGTCACGGAAAGAGACGAGTAGCTAAGATTGGTTGATTTGGTCTTTCTTGAATGGAGTACTACCTTGGTACATTTTGACTCACCCTAGACCCTATAGTCAAAACATACTAATGGTACATCATTCGAAAAAGACCCACAAATGTTCAGTGCATTCTGTGTTAAATAAACAACATATACAAAATTGTAGATTAGACATTGTAATACGTGTCTCCATAATAAGTAACCCTATATTCACCTTTTTTTTTGGCAGATAAAGACGAATTTATTTTATACTTTCACATAGGCTGCCGTCTCAAACTCATCGCAGTGCCGTCTCATACTACCCAATAACCTCGTAGCCTATGTGGAAAATTAATTGCCGCAGGGCGGAGTTTACATAATAAGTTGGATAAAAATTGTGACAAGTAACCGCGTTGTGTCTATTTTTTTAAATAAAAGTATAAAATTAATGTCATCTACTATCCGTTAAAAGACTATAATTTTCATGGTATAATGTGTCATTTTCATGTACAAATGTATTTGCATCATGCGCATGAAATATTCAGTGACAGTGTGGGACAACATCATTTGTTTCATATGGGATTACATTTCCTTGAAAAGTAGCTATTCTGCTGAAGCCAAAACAGTAGCAGAATAGCTACTGAATGAATATGAAATGTAAGAAATACTACAAAGAAAATTTGGCAGAAAATTTCAAGATCTTCCAAGAGATGCTGCTAATCAAGTTGTCTTATGTAATTTAAAATTGAAATGCGTGCAGAGATACACTGATAAACATGCTCTGCTCATGCTATGAAAACTCTGCAGATCTAGCTTGTCCTTTTACTTCAAGCGACAATTTATATTTCGTGTTAGCCAGTATGTTTACAATACAGAATGCAACAGATTGTCTCCCCTGTCCAATATGTTCCGTCTGATACGTAAATATGATCTTAGAAATGAGTTTAATGACTATTTTAGCAGCTCAAATGTCATGCCAAAGAAACAATGGTATATACTTATTGACAACAAGATACGAGATGCTGAAAAAAGGAGCTTCTAACACAGATTAGTATGCGGCACGATCTATGCAGATACCAGTCTCTTGGACTCGATGCAGTGCACAAAATCTGGACGATGTGCCTGCATAATCCCTATTAATTTAATGCACTCTCTAACCTTGTAAAACTATGCTCTCTAAAGATAGAATCAAAGGAGTGTATGTGCGGAATAGTTGCAAATGATTTTTTCAAACATATTTTCATGTCATGCTTAATTTGAGTGAGAGAAATGTGCTGTTTGAAAAAAGTAATCGATACAATTGATGTTGATACGTTTGTTGAGTTCTGGCATAATGATGACGAATTAATCCTGTCTGAAGAACATACTAATATATGCCTTGACACGTGGGGCAGTATATATCATGTTGACTGTGGCCGAGTATGCCTTAAGATGGGGACGTGTACACATATATGTGTTCCCACTTTTTGAATAAATGTTGTACATGTATGTCTACTTCAAGTTATCTTCTTCATTTTGTTAATCTCCTGCCTGTACATAAACATTGACTTTATGTGTATATTATATATTTAATTAACGTTTATATATTGTACTACATTGTACTATCTTCACATGCTGGAGGAAACAATAATTATGTACTTGAGTTTAAAGACAAACACCAAAATGGTCTATGTTACGGTATCCACATAGTTGAGCGTCAGCCATGGCCAGACAGATGTTTTATTGGATGCGACAATATAAAGCCGTTGCAAGTTGAGACAGCATCACATTGTTTGACCCGTGTCCTGCTTACCAGCGACAGCGACTCTGTTGGAGTCCAGACCAATGTCCTGCCCGTGCCCGAGTGCGTACATTGCTACATCCACAGAGTCGTCAAATCCGGCAGGAAACGGATGCTCTGGTGAAAGGCGATATCTGGGCAAGAAGAAATTAAAGCAAGGCAATTTAAACAAAAACCATGGCTTAGTTTCTTAGTTCAAAGAAATATATACCTATCTCAGATGAAAGTAACGTTTTCTTCTTCATATGTCCGTGATGTTAAATGTAGATTCGACCGTGAGAAGGCGGTTTATCTCACCGCTCACTTGTTCTTATCGGCCATTTTCCAGCAGTGTTGGTGTTGACATATAAAATGTCCTCTTGTACAGCCACCAGCAGGTTTGGTGTTGACATATATAATGTCCTCTTGTACAGCGACTTTTCATGATCGAGCCTAATGTACCGACTATTAAGGTTACAACACATTCATCAGCCACCCTTTTGGAAATGTCTTTTTCTCTTAATAATCGATGATGAGTTTACTACTAAATAATGTAAAGTAGTTGAGGAGGAAGATAGGGGTCCCATGCACCCCCATGATACATTTTTTTAACCTGCATTTTTACCATCCCTGATGTGTGTGGGAACAGAATTAATTTGTTCCCATTTCAAACAAGAAACATCTTCACAAATGAAGATAATCGGCGCAGAGTCACATATATTTAAGTACAGAGTTGAGACAAACTGGTTATTGATTGGCTATCAA
>JAUELE010243616.1:0-11233 GCA_031471655.1 Diodora aspera | reverse complement strand
AATAGGACTTGCTTCAAGCTGCGCGAGTGTTAACCATCATATTTTGTTGACTAAGAATTCATTCATCAAAGATGACGTTAAGTGATTGAAACTTCCTTGTAGCTGTGTCGTCACGTGACATCATGACTTCCGGTTAGCGGACATAAGATCATCGTCAGTGTCTAGCTGAGCGACATCGTACTTCAGACTTCCCAAATCTACGTCATATTAATCAGAACCACAAAAACAGATCAGCATAATATGATAAACTCCGATAATTAAACAAAATCACATTATAAATTAGATGATGCAACTCGTATCAAAGCCAACACGTGGACATGCAATGCAATAAGGGAAAAATTACAAAAACCACTGTCGTTTAAACCAGAGAGAGAGCGACAGAGAGACAGAGAGAGAGAGAGACACACACACACACACACACACACACACACAGAGGGAGAGAGACAGACAGACTCAATAACTAAACTGATGATCTAAATAAAGTATACAGAGCAGGACCGGATCAAGGATTTTCTTAAAAGGGGGGGAGCACAACATAATAGATGAAAGATATAATTTTCTAGGGGTGTCTATGGGCATGCTCGCCTGCAAAATTTAAGAAAATTAACATGCAAAATGGTGCATTCTCAGCATATTTCACGAATTTTCGTAATATTTTTGGGGTTGGTTAACGTTTGTTGGTAACATAGCAAAAAAACACTAAAGGGCGTGCCAAAGGGGGCGCACGTGCCCCCTGTGCCCCCCCCCCCCGGATCTAAGTATGTTTGAGGAATGACAAAAAGGCAAATACACAACGTGATGCAAACTTTTTACTTCGAGTATTTGACGAGATGTCCGAACTGATATATACAACAATCACCATTAAATGTCAACAAGATTGTTCTCAAACAGCATTAGGGGTAGATTGTGACGAGAAAAACGTTTCTGTATAACCACTTTCTTATGATCGTCAATCGATTTCAATTCTACTAAAAACCAACAACTGAGAAGTAATGGGGTAATATAAAGTAAAATAATTGTTACAGCTATATCGTCAAAAGTTTACATTCACCAGTTGTTCAAGCTGTGACTATCACAATGTATCAATACAAACACATAACAAATAAAACAATCACTGGCTATACACATGGAAGTGGTCCGCTTTTATTAAATGCATAATAATATCAATCGAAGTGTGTGAGCATCAGATGCAGTTGATGACCTAATCAGTTTTCTGTTTAATACGAAAATACTTATGATCAGAACAATGATATAATATTATATCCAGGCTTCTGAAATGATCGGCCACGATTTGCAGTTGAAAGCTGTTAACGCCATTCTATGGTTTTAAACCTGTTTACAACACGATGGCAAACTATATCCCACAAAGACGACATTTTAGTGTTAATCCTGAGAGTGTAAAGCTCGCACGGCCCCACAGGGACGCCATGATAATAAAGGAGCAACTACTAAGTAGGCAAAGTGGGTTCAACCCACTACGTCACACCCGGCTTTGGAGTCGACAGCGTTTTTGCCGATCCGCCTGAGCGCGTCTGGGAGTAGGCTGATAATTTTTGCTCATATCTAACTAACCGTGCATCAGATCTTTACCAAATTTTCAAGATAAATTTATTTTAACATTATCTTTCGAATGAGATCAACTTGCTTTTGCGTTTGGTGTACCCTTTAACGTGTAACCTGTTTTCTATGTGTCCAAACCGAAAATGACTTGCTTCAAGCTTTAAGAGGTACAGACTCTACAAAATTTAGAGCGTGAGCTAATCGCCATATTTTTTTGATTAAGAGTTCAGTCATCAAAGATGACGTTAAGTGATTGAAACTTCCTTGTAGCGGTGTCATCACGTGACATCATGACTTCCGAAGTGTGTGAGCATCAGATGCAGCTGGCCTAATCAGTTTTCTGTTCAATACGAAAATGCGTATAATCAAAACAATGTTATATATTCAGACTCCTGAAATGATCGACCACGACTTGCAGTGGAAGGTTGTTAACGCCATTCAATAGTTTTAATAATGTTCAAAAGAATAGTAAATGTCCTGGACAAACGGTATAAACATTGCAAATCGACCCAGTCTTTTTTCCTCGTTTTCCTTTCTGCTTACCACGACACACACGCGTTTAGGGGGGGGGGGGGGCAAATACAACAGGAACACAAGGCAAACATCCATTAATGTATACTTACGTCCAAAAGAAACGAAAACAGAACAAAATGATAACAAGCTCTTTCAACCCTTGTTGGTTCAACGTTCATGAAAAATGTATGCATGTAGTTTCTTTTGATCGTCAGTATATGTTGATAGCATAAGTACCACATCCAAAATAACTATATGGCAACATTACTCGCTTGTGGGGTGGGGCAATCTTGCCAACGTTGATGTATTACAATGTTAAGTATTATCTGTGACGCTTCATCTTGTAATTATTAATCTCGTGTATTTTTCAAATAAACTTTTGAAATATATTTATTGGCAGTTGTGTCTTTGGTATGACATCACTCACTTTCACAGTGACAAGCGACAGAATTCTTCAGTGGACTAGTGTCATGCGATGACATAGTATTTATCATTAATGTTGTACGTCGGTGACAAGGTAATAAATAACAGGATCATTTGTCACCTGATTATATTCTCGTCAGGCACAAAGGCTATAACATTTTTAACATATTTAACCTTCTAACCAACATAAACTATCACATATATTTTACAGAATCGAGTAAATTTGAAAAAAAACAAACATTTAAAGTAACATTACTGGGGGGGGTCTTTTTTTTTTTACAAAGACCATTCTTCATTTTGGTACAGCTTCTCCAAAACTTTAACATTTTGGACGGTAGTTTTGACCAGCAAAAATACCCACGTAACACAATGGCAACGTCTGTGTGATTTGCGGCTGACATTTGCGGCGAGTCTTGCCCGTGTCCGCGTTCATATCGAATCGGGCACTCATAATGCTCTTTACAATAATTTAGAAACATTTGAGCAAATATGCACTTGGTAAATACTCATGAGTCCTCGAAGTCCTCAATGAAGACGGTCCAGCCATCTTTGAGGAACAGTCTGTATAGATTAGTCTTAACAATCAATAGGTATCATCTCTTTCTTCGTACTTCGATCGGAGTCGCATTTCTGCGGATATCGTCTGCTCCGCCTGTGGCAACACAGAAGCTTCTTGACGGTGACCTTCGCTTGGCGCCGGAAGTTGATGTTCAGGAAGCTGTAGATGATCGGGTTGATAGCGTTATTGATGAGAAAGAATTTGGAGAAGAGCTTGCTTGTCACTGCAGCAGTTGTGCTTTGATTGGCTTCCAGATCTTTCACAACAGATCTGATGATCATGATGACGATGGACGGCATGTAGCTGACTAGAAAGGCAACTGTCACAGCGAAGAGCACAATTGTCGTACGACTTACATGGATCTTCGAGGCGTATGATGAGAGACTTGCAAATCGCGATCGAACAGCCTGAGTGGTGGAGATGCTGTTGCCGTTGCTGTGGGTGCCAGAGTCATCGTCACTGGCGCTGGGAACGTACTTCACCCTCAGTTTCTTCTTCTCCTTGACTTCCTCCGCTGGTTTGCTTAGTTGGTCCCCAATCACCATCTTCTGTCTACTTCTAATCTCCATCCAGATGCGGATGTATAAAACCGTGAGGATACACAATGTTGCTAAGAACACCACCATCAACACCCCGTAATACAAGGTCTGGAACACTGTTTTCACGTACTGTTCGTCAATGGAGCAATCGTACCCAATGAGGTTAGTGCCGGGGATTACTGGCCTAGTGATGCCGTATATCACTAATGCCGGCGCTGAGAGAAGCAGTGCCAGAACTGCAGACAGGATACACAGCATTTTGATCTTGAACAAGCTGATAATCATTAAAGGTCGGCAGATTTTAAAGTAACGATCAAACGCAATTTCCACCAACACACAAGCAGATCCATATATGGTGAACGCTTCTGTGAACCGGAAGATCTTGCATCCGGCGGAATTGTAAAATGTGTAGGGATATCGAAGATCGTATATTTCCGTTGGCATACCGACCATGCAGGCAACCAAGTCGAATAAAGCCATGGTCAGTATGAAGTAATTTGAGGACGTCTTCTTAAAGCGACGACGGTAGACGTAAACGACAAGGGAGTTGCCGAAGACTCCAATAACCATCAGCATGCCGACGTATATCATTACAGGGATGTAGTGTATGGCCTTTTCGTCGTTCGTCTGTTGCAGTCTTGCACGGTCAAGATCAGACGTTGTGTTGCAAACGGAGTCGTTACACACGGCCATGATTATAGGTGACGGCGACATCAACGTCGAGTTCATATTCTGAAACAAACAAGTCAAAAATAAATAAAATTATTCCCATGAATACGTGCGATGGTCTTTTTAAAGTTGAAGCTTTGAAATACTTAACTTCCGCCTCTCTGTGTGTATTTCTTACTCACAATTCGAAAGTAAGAGTTGGAGTAAATTTGAAACGTATAGTTCCGGTTTGAATCCTGTCAAAGGCGGTTTGTTTCTCGGTAATACGGACTGGTGCATGATCTGAGCGTCATTTCAAGAAAGCATCTTATCATTACGACAACCAATTAATCCATATCTTAACGGGTTCTTTACCGTTTTACAAAGCCACCTTAAATTTACACAACGCGTTAAATAAAGCGTGTTGATTCATGTCTTAGCGGTGTCGTTACCGTTTTACAAAGTCCTCTTACGCAAAACGTTAAATAAAGCCGAAACTTAAACGACATCTCAAACTTCGTCGTATCTTTACGATATTCTAAGGTTACGATGCTTTCAACAAATTGGGGAGGGGGAGGGTAGGCCGGCAAACCATACCCTGTACAGGCCTCCTGTGAGTGGTTGCAGGAGATTCATCGTTTTCGGGCACGGGGTATAAATTATTTTATGATGTATTTCACGATTATGAACTGAAAGTTTATATATCTGTGCAATCTTTTGGTTTTTTTTCTCTTGGCTCCTGCAATCTATATTTTTTCTTAGAAATTGTCTGCAAACAATTCATTTTCATCCCCCCCCCCCCCTCAGTAAACATCAAATGGTCGCTCCCTAATGGAGAAAGGAAGGGGGGCCGAGAGACATGTTGTACCCCTGATGAAATTCCTGACTCTAAAAGAAGCCCAACAGTGTATAGATCTGTTGGCTTCCCAATTGCTAAATATATAATTATGTACACCATACTCCATAGTACAATAAGTATTTTAAAACGCTTATATACCAATGAAGAGTGACGTTTAAAACACCAAAATAAAGAAGATTCTAAACCCTCGAAAGACGTGTTGCCTAGTCTGTCATCCAGACCCTGAAGTTTTATTCTAACAAAGACAAGCACACAAGATATTTTCCCAGTCTGGATAGCTGAAGTTAGCAGCCTCTCTGGGATCTTATTTATTTTATTACAAATGAATATCGTTTTAAAAAAAATTAAATAGAAATGTTAATCTTACTGCAGAGACTATACACATATTTAGTCTAACGTGTTGCCATGGAAGAATTTAACTAAAACAGGCACAATCGGGTCAAATATTTGACGACGCGCTTTTCCTCCACAACACGGGCTGCACAGCTTCAACATGCCACGTTACATTAACTGTAGTGACACTATTTAAATATTTGTGACAGAATTTAAGAACAATATCGATTTCAATACTTTATTCAATCTTCTCTGCGATTCATAAATTACGAAGACAAAGGATATTTCTTTGCTGCTAAATGCTAATGTTATTTTATCCTCGTCCTGCTCAATTTGAAGTTATAAAGTTCTAACAAAATTCTTCGTTTTGTTTTCTTTTAACACAAAAAAGGCTTCCACGCCATTTAAGAATGATTTAATAATATACACAATTGAAAGAAAAACATGTATTTCACAGCAGAATGTAATTTCTTTAAGATTCTTAAACGAAACTCTAACATTAAATTACCATACCTTTACGTGGACCGGAGTGATGACGTCTCCGAGCGATTCTTAATCATTATACGTGCATCGTAATACTGACAGTTTATATATGAGATGGCAGGATGGTGGACAAGGGGGAGGAAACAGAGGAGGGGGGTCTTCTCACGCAGAGAGGATGTGCGCAGTATAGTGAGTCGCCACTCATAACCAAGCACAAGTCTACCATCTTTTCTAAAACCAGTGTGAAACTTATACTCCGTGACATCCTTAAGAAGGTATTGGAATTACCACAGGAATTCGCCGTATAATGTATTTTTATGTATCAGGACCTAACGCCTTCAGAGGAGGGGGGGGGGCGTATTCCCCAGAATTTCTTTTAAAAATATACATTGAAATCCGGATAAGTAAAAATCCGGATAAGTAAAACATTTTCTGTTGCCCCGATGTGTTTCTTCTTTATTTATCAATATTTGAGACAATTGAGTAAAATCGCTTAAGTAAAATTTCAGATAACTAAAATCATTTTCAGGGTCCCTTCGATCCATAAAGTGGGTAAATGCCATCAGATAAGTAAAATATACGAGTGATCATCCCAATTAACATTAACTGACTCAACACAATACCCAGCTTACTTCTTTTGTTTGCATTGCAATTGTTCGTAATGTGTCCGTGTGCAAACTGGTGGGTAAAAGGTTCGAACAAGCCGGGTAATTTCATGTCTTTCTTTTATCTTCGCTTCTCTGGGTTGGCGGGGCGTGGATAAGTGAAAAAAACCCCATCCATGATCCCTTGAAATTTTACTTATTAGGATTTCATTTTACATATGCTGATTATTATTGTTACTCTATATAACAGGACACAAGCATTTGGGAAAGTGACTGAACCCCGTGTATCAGGAGTCATTCATTTTTTATACTTTACTCAAGGCCTCTGTCCGATTTAGCCTCTGTCCCGCCTTAAAGGGGGTCCGGCGCTTCTTTTTTTTTATTCGGGTTCTGTGTAATGTCAGCTGTCAGTTTAACCCCGCCAAAGTAGCTGAACCCTTCGGTTCCTTAAACAAGCCCCGTCTACAGAATTAAAGATCCATTACGTTTCACCATGATATTATTGGTATAAAACTGTTAACATGACAATATAGAACTCCGTATAGGGGATGACAATAAGTATGCATGCATGAGTATATCAATATCTATACTGACGTCCAAAAGAAAGTATACCAAATGATTTCAATTTCCCTTACGTCTTTATGCCATAGATAAACAAAAGGTTGCCTGAATTTCGGTGAGTGTAATTTGATTGACATCATCTCATTGATAAACCTTCCAAGTCTTGAAGGGATAGCTCTTGTATATCCAACGCATTTGTGAATGTATTTAGTAGTCTCTCAAAATCTTTGTATACTTTCTTTTGGACGTCATTATAATTATTAGACAATGTTAGTCTAAATGTATAGTTCCTCGTAAAACTACAACATAATTTGTTTTATTTGGGATTAAATTTCCTTGAAAAGTAGCTGTTCTGCCACTGTTGCAGTTGAGTCCCGTCAGGGATTCGAACCCGCGCCCTCAGGGTCAAAGATCAGCGATGTGGACCATTCAGCTAAAAACGAAGTTCAGCAACTGAGTTTTCTACATAGTCGACATTCACTACCCCCTGATAGGTAATTGTCACAACTCCTAAGGCCCATATGGCAGTGAAATATTCGGTGAGAATTTAGGAAATGAACAAATACAACATAATTTGTTTTATTTGAGATTTCAAAGAATATGTCACTCTTAAAACTAATTTGCCATATCAAAAATGGTTCTGAGCTCAGAGAGGAATTCGCCCTGATTTCATAAACAACTACTCTTGCCTGGGCCAAGACCTCTTTCATACATCAGAGCATTGTACAGAATCAGAACAATCACCAAGAGCTAAACAAACTCATTAAAATCTGCTCAGCTCCAATCCAAGTACAAAGTACATAGTGATACCCTAGAGCTCGCCAGCAGGTTTGTTAGTTTCTTTGTTGGTAAAATACAAACAATAAGAGATGACATTGAAGAAGTTGGGTACCAGTGTACCATCTGAAGAGTCAGTCTGTGCATCTAGACTTCACTCCATCTTACCAGCTAGTCTGACCGAAGTTAATAAGGTCATTAAGAATGTCCCATTCAAGTCTTCAACTGTTGATTTCATTCCAACATGGCTCTTGAAAGCATCTCTTGATGAGATCGCTTCATAAATACGAAACATCATCAATGCTTCTTTGAAGACTGAATATGTGCCAGAATCCTATAAATAGGCTGTTGTCACGCCTTTGCAAAAGAGACAAGGTACTGTCAATGTACTAAAGAATTATCGACCCGTCTCGAACCTCTCATTTATATCAAATGCTTCAAGAGAATTGTTGCTGCACAACTGAATGACTATCTATGTGACAATGCACTGTTAGAGCTATTTCAGTCGGCCGACAAAGCTCTTTACATCACTGAAACTGCATTTATTACTCGCCCGTGGTGGATCACTCGTTTGATAACAATTAGTTGGTTACACACATTGGTAAATAACATATCGTGCAGCCGGGACTTCTTTGATTGCTGATCACATGATCTCGAAACCTAGAAACCATCAAATGCACTTCCGTCAACATGATGAGCTGATTCTGTTTTCCCACACAGCTGATAGGCGAGGAATAAATAAAATGACAAACTTGATCTCGTGTGATATCATTTTTTTTATTGAAACTGGTTCACTCGTTTCAATAAAAATGGTATTACACGGGAGCTCGTTTAGTATTCTATATTAGTACGTGTCCACAGTGACATAATGATGGCTATTGACAGTAAGCTAGTAACATCGTTTGTGTTATTGGATCTCAGCGCTGAATGCGACACTAAAATCATCAAATTCTGTTCCACAGGCTTCATCTCTGGTACTGCCTTGTCCTGTACCTCTCAGATCGAAGTCAGTCCATAAAGATTTTCGACACTGTGTCAGGTAAAAGTCCACTCCTCTTTGTGTTCCACAAGGATCTGTATTAGGTCCTTTATACTTGTATACAGTTTACCAACTTGGTCCATCATCAGGCGACATTCTCTCACGTTCCATCTATATATATGCGGATGACAATCAGCTGTGTGTGTGTGTGTGTGTGTGTGTGTGTGTGTGTGTCCAAAAGATGCAACAGCTGGTAGTAGTAAGGTGGAAGCCTGCCTTACTGTAATAAGATCGTGGATCACAGAAAATTATCTGAAATTCAATGATGAGAAAACCGAGTTCCTAACCCTAGGCTCATACCAGCAACTCGCCAAAACTGCAATCCCAAATGGAAGTACAGATTGGTGCTTGCCAGGTGTCCGCATCTCCAACAGTCCAGAACCTTGGTGTGGTGTTTCAGTCCAGCATGACCATGGAAGATCATATCAGGGAAGTTTGCAGGGCTTGCTATTTCCATATCCATAACTTTGGAAAGATCAGATATCTTCTTAACATGAACACTACAAAACTACTTGTTCAATCACTTCTCTTCTTCATGGTTGCACACTGAAATCCATCTCTCGTCTTCAGAGTGTAATAAATTAAGCTGCAAGACTATAGCTAATTACACGTACTCGTCGCATTGCCCACACCAGTCCCATACCGAAGTCACCGCACTGGCTCCCTGTTCTTCACAGGATAGACTACATGGTTATCCTACTATCTCATAGAGCTCTATATCATGAGCATAGTGCATCGTATCTCCAGGATCTGATCAACATATACATACCACAGAAGACACTCCGATCTGCTGACCTGAGTCTACTTTCGAGGCCAAAGAGCAACGCCGGCATGGATGACAAGGCATTTGCAGTGTCATCACCACGACTCTGGAACAATCTGCCATTAGAACTCAGACGAAACCCGGACGAAACTTTCTTCAAAACACAATTAAAGACCTATCTATTCGCTAAAGCCTACAATTAACTCCTCCAGCTCAGCAAATCATTTACTTGTCTTCTTTCTGTCTTTTTTACAGCGTGTACATAAGCGCCAGTGATCAGCTAATTATATGGCGCTATATAAATAACATTATTATTATTACTAATACCGACATGAATAGACGACTGTCATTACAGGGGAGGTAACTCTCCCATTTGGGTACGCATAACATGTCTGTCTCCATGACAACGATACCATTATTCACGAATATAATGTGTATAGAAATATTATTGCTAAACATGAGCATATAACTGCAAATGACTTTCAGTTGTATTAATCATCAACCGTTTGTAATAAGTAACCCATTTTAACTGATATTATGTCATAAACATACATTCTCGTAGGTTTTTAGTTGTGAGTCGTCCTGTTTCAAAATTACTACACCATATATATATAAATCTGATTAGAGGTGAACATGATACAGATACATATATCGTTTAACTAGCATCAATATCTTACTGAATTTAAGAAAATTAATAAGTTTGACTTCAAGGAAAAATAAGCAAACAACACCCTAAATCGCAAAATATAGTTTGAATCTTACAACTAGAAGCTTACTTAAACATTTTGAAACTCAAACACTAGTGAGATAGTTAGAGCCGTCAAGCGAAACCAAATACACAAATTATACTGTAGGCCAAAACAAACTATCGACATTTTAAGTCAACTTCCAGTTAAAACGATAAGGTATCTTCAGCAAAGATGCAGTAACAGGAACATCTGTGTCAGCCAAGACAGTTATCAGACGTCTGCATGAACGAGATATCCGAGCACGACGACCAGCTGTACGTCCGCCATTGAAATAGCATCACAGGACTCAGACTGGCTTGGACCAGAGAATATGTTAGGTGGGATAACCACCACTGGTCACGTGTGCTGTTCACCGACGAATCACGCGTTAAGAATCCCTGTCTATCGACGTGCAGGAGAACGTTTCCATGCTGGCGCAGTGCTAGAGCACGATCATTCTGCTGGAGGGTCTGTGATGGTCTGGGGTGGGATTACCATGCAGGGGAGAACTGATCTGATTGTCATTGACGGTACACTCACAGGACAGAAGTACAGGGACGACGTTCTCCTTCCGGTCGTGATACCATTTCTGAGGAACCTGCGTGGCCGTCCGGTACTCCAGGATGATAACGCCAGACCTCGTCGGGCACGAATTGTCACACATTGTCTTCAACAGCAAAATGTGAACAGAGTGGAATGGCCAGCATTGTCTCCGGATCTCAACCCAATCGAGACATGTTAAAGCAAGAACACCGCCTCTACAAACACCTGCTGGTCTTGAACGTGCCTTGCTTGAGGAATGACAGCGGATTCCTCAGCCAGTTATTGGTAGGATCGTCGCAG
>JAUELE010243594.1:0-11234 GCA_031471655.1 Diodora aspera | reverse complement strand
TTATCAATGAGATGATGTCAATCAAATTACACTCACCAAAATCCAAGCATCCTTTTGATCAACTATGGCATAAAGACATAAGGAAAAATAATTGAAATAATTTGGTATACTTTCTTTTGGACGTCAGTATATATAATACTTAAAATATGTACTTTTATCCAGAAGACCGTTATAACCAATAAAAGAAGTATGTTTGTCAGATGTTTGAAAATGAGAACTTCCGTTTTTACAAGTACATGTGCTCTCAAATATACTGATAAATCATGCCAAGTAATTAGCGTTTGACTTATTGTAGATTAAAATACCTTCAAAGCACAACTCTTATCCCAGGAGATTTATTAACCAACAGAAGACAACAAAGAGATGAGACAGCAAAGAAAGTTCCTCACAAGAACAGGCTGAATGACGTATTGAGCTATATACACACAAGCAGTACAACTTAACATTTAGCCTTCATACGTGATATTTAATAAGTTTTCAGATGAAAGTGAATCATGTTTAGATCTCGGGGCATTAGAAGCATTAAGATGTGTAAATATGATCGAAGTGCTTTCTTCTGAAAAACAAAATCGCTTTAATCGATAACTGTCAGTTTTCTGAATATGACAGAATTGTCTTTTTCCCCAAAGTAGGTTTTTCAGTGCATTGATCGGGGAGATTGAAACACAGAAACGTGTATATATGTTTACACAGTCTTTACTTACGATACGTTTGTCCAAATCAAAAGGTAAAGTTCACGGTCGGTGAAAGTTAGTGATGAATGACGCGTAGTTCAGGCTTAGTGGTTTACACTGAGCATCCGAAATGTTTGATTCTATAGATCAGCCTTCTTGCATGTCTGGTCCACAGCTCTGACCACAGCTCTGACCACTACATGCGTGAGCATACCAAGGTTACACTCTGTTGATGGTGAACAACCAAACAGTGATGTGGGTGCTGGTGGATGGGTGTGTGTGTAGAACAGATCTCAATTAAGCAGTAACTCACTATCACACTTTAAACATTAGTGCAAAGAAGTCTTTTTTGGCAAAATGGAAAATTATACCTTTCATCGTGTTAACGCGATTAAAAATGACATTGAGTATTGTTTTGTAATCCATCTGTTTTATACAAATGAGACGCATTTTAAACACATTCGCTGTCATCACAAATCCGCGTTTTCCTCTTGGTAAGTTTATGAAACTGTCCAATATTATTTTCCAAATGAAAGGTTATTGACAATAATAAAATATGCCATTGAAAGAAAATGATAACTTTCAATAAAATAAAAAGTATTACAAACTGTTTTGGAGAGGTTTTTATTGGGAGGGGGGACAGCACTGGAAAATGGGGTAATTTGATTTTAGTTGTTTACACTGCTACATGGTGTAGCAGTAGAAGTAGAAAAGCAGTAATTACGGTTTCTACGAGGAAGGTTTTAAGACTTATTTGCAAACATCCATGTTATTACCGATGAAAATATCAGGTCAGAGTTTCTATTTGAAAGCCCTGTTCAGTATAAATTTGTACATATCTGACACACCTCACATTGAAAACGGCCCAAAATTTCAGACCGGGAACCAAAATTCTCGATATAAATTTGTACAAATCTGAACCTCTACCTCCCACCTCCATCCCAGTTTACGGATAACTTATTAAAGCTCTTGAACATGTCCTTAGGTGTCTTACCGAACACAATACCCCCACTGTTCGCCTGTGAATGTCATATCTATTAAACAACGCGACGATTTGCGGAATTACATGCCGGGAAAGCCCGAAGACAGTCGAGATCCTGCTGGGACTATTTCCCTAAACAATAGTTTTGAGCGAAATAAAATGTCCGCGAAATGTGCGCCAATTTGGTGGTGACGTTACACAAAGATGTCGAAATTGAGATGGTTCTGTTTGTGACAGGAGCGTTTCTGTGGGATTAGTATATAAAGATTGTGGACTTAACCACGTCCTCAATTGTTTCAACAAGCTTGAAGAGGTAACCTGTTGTCGTTAAGGTATGTATTTTTTTCACATCAGTGCAGTATTAGTGAGAAAATCTTCTCAAGAGTCTATAATTGAACATAATAATAGTAAAGATGCAAATATGACGTGAATAGCTCAATCTCTATTTAGTATGCATTTTACAACTGTTACAATTATCGAGGTTTCATTTTGTTATTGGTCGGCAAATAGCTCGTATTATAGTCCTCAATGATTTTAAGAAAATAATTTTATCAGTTAAATTCTGTCGCTATTATCAAAAGTGCAAGAGTGTTTTACAAATTATGTTCTAATTATAGAGATCAGATACAAAACTATACATGAAAATCTTAAAAGCCAAAATAATCTACTGATTCAAATTGTACCGGAACAAGAGAGCTTACTCATTGAATATTGTTAAGTATAAATGTATTTATTCAACATTATTGCTTTTCTATCTTATATCTCATGCTAAAATTCTCTGTACATTACTTTGTACTCAGCACATAAATTAGACTATGGAATATTTCATGTTTTATTACTTTTATTTTCCTTCAAGAAACTGGCTCCTTTTACATACCTTGGGAGTAGCGTATAGTCTAGACTTGCTTAAATTGAGCTAAACTGACTCAGGGCTCTATTACAAAATTCCAGAATCAAGGGGCAGGACTACTTGGTACCTTATTCTGTTAATTTACCTGTTTATTCATGTTGCCTCTTGCGGATAAGTTTACGGATCGAAATATAAATGGAAGTTACCAATAATGCTCTCTGGTTGTGTGTTTTGGTATAGACTAATCGTTTAATAGTAATTTGTCAAGTTACGTGTGTGTGAAACACTTTGTTGTCAATCTCTTCACAGCCTTACCGCAACCCTTCAAGATGCAGAAAATCATTATAGCAGTGCTACTCATCATGTCAGTGCTTGTTATGGAAGTCACGTGTCAAGACGCCATGTTGGCTCCCCCTGACCGACCCTCCGAGTTCAGATCCCCCGACCAGCTCCGCCAGTACCTGAAAGCTTTAAATGAATATTATGCAATCGTCGGACGACCAAGGTAGGTTTATAATCAATGATATAATTAATGTTATAATTAATGTTATAATTAATGATATAATTAATGATATAATTAATGATATAATTAATGTTTACTGGAGTCGGTATCTACTATAAAATAATGAAATCCACTTAGCAATTAACAATCTAAGTAAGAGCTTAACTCTTTAGCTCAAAGCGGTATCGCACTTACCATGTTCTCTCTAAACGAGTACAAACTATTGGTTAGGAAAGACGCCAGGAACCAATGAAAATACTTGTTACATCAAAGCAATATGGGAGTACTTCATCAAGGATATACATACATGTTCAAGTCATTGGCCGTAATCAAGGATATACAAGGGAGGGGTAGGGGATATTTGTCGACATGAAAGCTGTCGGCAACTGTAATGGTCACCGAATATTTTCTGCACATACGATTTTCAAAACATGTAATTTGCAGACAGTTTTGGAGAAATAAATAGATTGCATGAGTCAATAAACAATAAATAGATTGCAGAGACATATACATCTTTTGTATTTTTTAGTTAATAATTATGCACGAGCGCAAACATTTCAGTTCCCCTTAAACTGCCTATTTTAAGCACATTTGATATTTCTGTAATTCCATTACAAATCAAATGTACCGTGAATAGAAAGTATTTTTAAAAATGAATAGTTTGTCGGAAATTAGTTAAGTTAAAGTGAATTGTCTCATGCCATGAGATAACAAAAAAGATTTGCAAGAGAAGAAATCTTCCAGCCCCACCTTTAGAATCAAATCATCGTTCCCGCAAGTAGAATGCTTTTAAGAAAGACGTGTTTAGTGTTGAGTGAACTTTTGTAACGCACAGAAGTGCGTTTAACCACGACACTAAGGAACCCAGTCACGTAAATCATATTTAAAATATTCTGAGCTATCAATATTGACCTGGTGATAGGGCTTTATTGAGTTTTGTCCACTCGAGAGACATATCACTACTCTAATTATGATAAAGTGAAATAATGAAGTAAATATGATGCCGAATGTCTACATGTGGTCTTCGGTTGTGGGAATGTTGCCAATTAATTTCATGAGTTGTCAGAAAATGCAGTGGACTAATGTCATATGTTGTTTCTGACGTTATTTTTCAATTGATTGTACAACTGTACCTAAACGTTAAATGTTGCCTATTTATTGCACGTATTCTGATCAGTGTTGCCCACTAAATGCATTTACTGTCAAACTTATGAATTGTTCGTAAACGCATGCACGATGTTTTAGAATTTCGACCACCAAATGTTGACTCCGAAGTAGGTCACCTGTTGCCATGTCTTCAATCAAGTTTTGAGATTACAAATATAGGCACACATGCATTGATTGGAGCTACTGGGATTCATACAGGTGTAAATTGGTGGTTGTCATACGGTCAGTTGCCTGTGATGGATCCAATGTAAAACAGAGTAACGTTAATAACAACACTGATATGGCACAAAATCCCAGATTTGCGCATGCTCAATGCACTCCTTATTATCACCTTGTCATGAAAACAATGAACAGTTAACAATACTGGGCAAGCGGCTGTTAGACGTTAGAGGGTTAGAGGATCATAAACTCTTAAGATCAACTTTTAAAACCAAGTTTTTTTAACATCATTCCCGATGACAAAACAATTTAAAACTGTAAAACATGTTCCACAGTCACTCCTAGATTGTATTAAGAAACATGAACAAATGTTTGTCACGTTGGGTTTACATTAACCGTGTCGCTAAGATTGATCGCTTTGTGAAACAGGGTACTGGTACCCAATTTCAGCTGGGTGAACTGAGGCACTTGTTGTTGTGCTCGGGTTAGCAAGCATGTACTTGACAGCAAGATACATTTATCAGCATGTACATACAATCTTCATGTTTGCGTTGGGCATGAAAGACATGCTGCAAGAAACTATTTAGCTGATACATCCATTAAGTTCTTCTGGTTATGCTATTTTAGTTTGGTACACGACCTAGAAGAGCTGATTGCTCGGTCTCGTTAGGTTACGGCAGTTAATTCAGCTAAGGTAGCGACTGGTTGATTGTAAAGGGACGAGGGGGGGGGACTGAACTATTTAAAAATAAATAGTTATGTATCATTCAGTTTATAATTAACAAATTATCATGAAAAACCCTGAATTCCCTGAATAATATAAAACATTTTAAAATGCCATGCTATGAGATAAAGAAAATAATTTGCAAGAGAAAAGTCTTCTAACCTGACCCCCCTAAAAATCAAATTGTCGCTCCCTAAGAGATTGGCGAACACCACATTAAATGCAACTGTACTACATGGCGACTCATAAATCTGGCCGACGTCAAATCTCTGCTGCAATAACGTGACTTGCAGTAAAGGCGTTGGTAAAGACGTCGGAATATGTTTACATTTGTTTTCGTGTTGTTATAACGTTGCTAACTAAAGTACGCCACGACCACCCAACACCTTTGTCGTGATAAAATAAGATGACTCGCAATTAGTATACTGATTAAACCTCGTCATAGCGCTCCCTCATGGAAACCCTTCCTAGGGCGGTAATTAGTACAAGTTATAATATTATATCTGAACGGCGCACAGTGAAAGTTGGCAGCTTCGCATTTCCCGAGATGAGGTGACCGAGTTATACGGCCTAATTGGTTGAAACAAAACTTTGTTTTCAATTCGCTTGGTCAGCTTAAATCGTATGATGTTACAAATAAATTACAAACCGTATTAATACAAGTATATTATAATTATATGATATATGTACCAGAGGAAAGTGCGATGACCATGGCATGATCACTGTCCAAGAATAGGGACGTAGCAGGTGTTAAGCCGACTGTCAGAACTTCCGTACTTCTCTGTTCCGGTATGCCAGGGGAAAATAGCCACGTCACATTAAGCACCCTTTTTTTCAACTGCTTTCATCTGCCTTTTTATGTTCATGCAATAGCAGTAATTGAAAACCGACAAATCACAAGCCTTGCTGTCAGGGAATAATGTTTAAGGCGTTTCAAACACTAGCAATAGCCCTAACGATATATGCGTACGTTTATATCTTTTATAGGTTAGCCCGATTCGGCTATAAGCATTGAACCTGACTAATTTGGAAAGACTGCAGCGCTACTAAATGGTGAATTTCGCCATTCTTTGGGCTACCTTCAGAAGATCACATGTTTGTTGTTAAGTAAATGTAATGATAATATTACAGGGGCGCCCGCCCCGCATTTGCCACCAATGTGTTAATAAACCATTAAAAACCTTATATAATATTAAAATGTATTACTCTGAATAGGTATCAAACGCCAAAATATATTGCTCTAATTTTATTACATATTAACTATTTTTAGTCCAAAACAACTCAATACCATCAACAGTTCAGATCTGCCAACTTTGATCACATGTATGATCAATCTGCACGATGCAAAGAACTTCTGTATTTTTTAATGATCAGAAATAAATCTAATTCTGACAAATCGTCGCCTGGACGCCCCCTTCGCGTTTTGGTACCATTACCTGAATAGTGTTTAATGTCTTATTTTGCTCACACCTTTTACCGCCGTTGAACCTACAATTACTTGTATTGTTACCGACCCATTAAACTACATCAGTCTGAACCTATTTTCCATCATTTTCAGTTTTGATCTTACGGCGCCTTGTGTTGGGCATGTAGTCAGCACTAGAAATAGAAAGCTAATTGGGCATCTTATGATAAAATCATGTCTGCATTGGATCACTTTTAAATTGGTTAAGATCAATGATTCACAATTCTTTGATGATAAAATAGTCTGTTTACCTACCAAATAGTTTTAGTGCTGGTTGGAAATAATGAAAAAAAGATATTTCTTACGTTAGAAAATTTAAGTGAGATCAACTGCATGCGATAATGACACAGAAATTGATTTTCTTAATTGACATCCCTATAAGTTCACGTGGATGTCAATAAACGGCTTTAACCCTTTGACCCCTAGCAGCCTGTTCGATTATTATCCCACGCCACGAAGTGGATGGGGGATATAGGATGGGGTGCTCTCCGTCCGTCCGTCCGTCCGTCCGGATTCTCAATATTTTTCGCAAACATTTGTGTGTGTATCAAGGTAGTGGTCCAGTTATCGCATTTCCTATTTAAATTTTCTAAAAATTGGATTTTTTAAGTTTTCTGGAAAATACGATTATCCTTAGTCTCAAACGTCACACATTTGTATCTCCTAAATTGTTCAATAGTGTTTGGCAAAACTTTGTATCAAACTAGTGGTATAATTGTGGCTTTTGCTATTTAGAATGTTCAAAGATTCATAGTTTAACGTTTTCTGGAAAATAAGTTCTACTTATTGTCAGAAATAGGGTGAGGCTCGTTTCCATGGATTTGAATTTGGACTTGAGCAAATTACATTTCCAGAGCAAGCTGTCTTGGGGTTGAATCGTGCAATATTGATACATTAAGTTTCCAAAACCATCATCCTATTTTCTATGTACGTTTGTAATAACTAATCTGCTAGTTCATTCAAATCATTACCTCTAGCCACATGACGGGGGATGTTGCCGACTCTGTCAGCTTTTATTTTTATAAAATCGCATGGGTTGTTATTTGAGATAATCAAACCTGGGCTGGTTATTACTTGAGATAATCAAACTTGGGATGGTTATTACTTGAGATAATCAAACTTGGGCTGGTTATTACTTGAGATAATGAAACCTGGGCTGGCTATTACTTGAGATAATCCAACTTAGGCTGTTTATTACTTGAGATAATCAAACCTGGGCTGGTTATTACTTGAGATAATCAAACATGGGCTGGCTATCTGACAACCAACCCCAGACGCACAAGGTCCGCGCACCTTTTGCGAAGTAGATGAGAAAATTGCACGTGCTTTGCATGCTAGGTGGAAAAATTACGTACGCGACCGTGTGGTATATGTGAAATAACGACCAAGCCCTCGATTAAGACTATTGCATGCGAGCTTATTTTTAGTAAAGAAAAGCATGTTTTCACTGTTTCTCCTTGGAGAACCTGGGGTGGATTACCAAAGACATTATAGTATCTAAGGTTCAAAGTGTTAATCAGTTTGATCTACGTAATTACCATTGGCTGTCATTACTAATCGAATGTTTTATACGTTTGGTTAATAATTGACAAATAGAAACTTCGAAATAAAGACAGATCATTTAAGAAAACAAACAAATACTTTTTGGTTATAAATCACATGTTGATTTGAACGAAAACACGACTATTGAATCATTAAATATTACCACTGGCATTAATGATCTAAAGTCGGTATTTGTTTCCAGATAATTATTTGTAAGAAACATTTTTTTAAAAGTACAGCTGAGTGACTGAGGCAATTTACAAGTAAAGCCAAATGCCCAAGGTGACACCACTGACATTGTCAGTGTCTCAGTGCGAGGCAGGGGCGAACCCTTGAAGGTCTGGAAGCTTTCAACGCCAGCCGATCACCCATCCAACTACGTTGCTACGGGCTCAACGTTGCTTAATTTGGCAAGTTCGTGACCTCCCTGCGTTGCACGAGGTCAACTCACCTCACAAGAAAGAATGTAACCACTGTAAAACACTTCTGTTCTGACTCCAGGTATAGGAGTAAATATATGTTTATGAACGCAGTACAGTGCCACTCATACTGTATTTAACACATTGACCATTTCCACATGATCTGTATTTGTAGTTATCTTTATTTGTTCTGTTTACAGATTTGGCAGGAGTGTGAACAAGAGATCAGTACACAATTCAGCCTTTGAAGACATGGCTTCCAACAATGGTGAGATGGTGTTCAATTAATTTTGCCCAAACATAAATTATATTCCCACAACCCTATATTGGTTCGCTGTAAACTTTAGTACGTATTAATTTGGAAAACATATTTTAGTTATTACTTTTGAATACAAAGTTAGGGCAGAAAACGTGTGTTTTTTCGTTCTAAGACATCACCCAACGCGGAAACGTTGCTAACATACTGTGATGCATTATGCACATGAACTTCTTGAAATCATAAACAATGTCACGTGTATTCATATAATATATTGACATGCAAAAGAAACGATACCAAATGATTTCAGTTAGTTTCTCTTACGTCTTTATGTCATAGCTGATCAAAAGGATGCTTGGATTTCAATGAGTGTAATTTGATTGACATCATGTCAATGATAAAACTTCCGAATCTTGAAGGGGTATATCTTGCATATCCAACGTATGTGTGAATTTATTTCAGTAGTCTCTCAAAATCTTGGTATCGTTTATTTTTATTATATTTTACTGACGTCCAAAAGAAATGATGCGAATAATACAATTATTCAGTATCTTTTCCAATTCCGCTTGTGTCCGAGTCATTGCTTATCAAAGATCTCCGTTGCCATGGATTGTCATTTGTCTGTGTTATATTAAAACAACGCTGTCTTGAATACATATCTATACTGACGTCCAAAAGAAAGTATACCCATATTTTGAGAGACTACTGAATAAATTCACAAATGCATTGGCTATACAAGTGATATCCCTTCAAGGTTTATCAATGAGATTATGTCAATCAAATTACACTTACCGAAATTCAAGCATCCTTTCGATCACCTATGGCATGAAGACGTCAGGGCAAATAATTGAAATCGTATACTTTATTTTGGACGTCAGTATATTACATAAGATAACATATGTTTGTTTTTCTTCTGTCGTATTTCAAAGCCCTGATATCGTTTCTTTTACTGATCAGTGTATATTTGATTTCTGTCTATCTTGTACAAGTACATCACAATGATAATATCCACAAATCATGAAATCCATGACGTCAATTAGTGCTGATTACAAAATAAAGATAACACTCATGTTCTGAATCCACTGGTCGAATTCACTTATCCGGCAGGCAAATGTAACTTTGATGCCAGTTATAATGTCAACCTAGTCTATCGAAATGAATATTAATAACTTGCCAAGAACAACTAAAAACTTTGGAATAGATCACTGCTGTTTAAAACCGCAGAGGTTGCACAATTTATAATACTGACATCCAGATATATTGATAAATGAAACGTGAACCGTTTATGATTCTTGACGTTGTGTCATCAGTTTCCTTTTTGTAATTCTATCTATGTGAGGCGATAGCATGTAGGCCACAGACTTGAGATGTCAAGCTACGTCGAGCGCAGGTAGTAGTTGTATGACTGGCGTTGTAAGACCCCCGGGGCTTCAGGGGTTCACCCTGCCTCACACGGAGACACTGACAATGTCAGTGGTGTCTTCTTGGGCAAGTGGTTTTGCTCGCAAAGCACAAAATGGGTTTTTGAAGCGTTAATTGTTCCAGTAAGTGCAGGGGTAACGGGGGCGGATCCGTGACGTGTAAAGGGGGGTGGGGGTGGTGGGGATGGATGGCATTATTCATGAAAGACATCATTTTTTTTAAGGAAACATTTGAAGAATTAATTAACATGCAAAATGGTGCTAACATAGCAACAATATTTAAACGGGCAAATTATTATGATTATTATGATTATTATTATTGTTATTATTATTACAAGAAATATAATTTTGATCGAGCTTTAATGAGAGTTTAAATTATGTCACCAGGCGGGTAACGTTATAAATGCAAGTTGCAAGTATGCACACACACACACCCACACAAACACGCATTCTCAACATTCACTGTCTTACAGACACAGAGCCATGCAACCTTTTTAAATCACGCACAACACCAGCACATGCCACTTGGCATCCACAACAAACCGTCTCTTACACACAGACACACACATGCAATAATTATGCATGCAAACAAGCAAGCATGTACATCCACACACGCAAACATGACCGCACTCAAGCATGCAATCACGTTTGATACACAAATAATCGAGCACACACAAACATAACCAATTTTCTCTCATGACGAATGCTATCTTTTCAGAGTAACGTTCTACGATTCTGGCGACTTGCAGGATGGGACTCTTGATATATCTGGCCTTGACCTTGTCAACTCGTTTGCCAGTTAGACTGGTGAAAGTGAACAGTTAAGCTCGCACGCACGCAAGCACGAATCGTGAATGAAAACATTTGTTATAGGAGATTTTCATATTGTTGAAGCCCCGATCAAATAAAGATCCTAAATTTCGTTCTTTATTGTTTGTTGGATTTTATAGAGAGAGAGTGTGTGTGTGTGTGTGTGTGTGTGTGTGTGAGAGAGAGAGAGAGAGAGAGTGTGTGTATGTGTGTGTTTGTGTGTGTGTGTGTGTGTGTGTGTTGCTCCTCACGGATTAAATGTC
>JAUELE010243572.1:0-11237 GCA_031471655.1 Diodora aspera | reverse complement strand
TTAACGCTACGTTGATCGTAAATCCTTAAGATCACTGATTCAACTGATTAGCAATCCACTATTGTATATCAAATTTGAGTTTGAATAACACGATCAGTCTTATAATGTTATGCGGATAATTTTGAATGCCCATTTGCGATATGTTACTCAGGTAGTTTAGAAAATACTTGATGACTTACGATCGATCTTAACTAAGATCGTTTTGTGAAACAGGGCCCAGGTCCTTTGCTTCGCCGTGTGTAAGGAGAGAAGCGTCACATGATTGGGCGCAAGCTTTTGATATGAAAGCTTCACTGATTGGTTAAAATGCCCGCCTCGAGACGATCGTCGTGAATAGGAGTGATTCCAGGGTATATGACCGTTGGCAAAGTTATTATACCCGAGATTTCGAATATGATATGCGGTTTAAACAGACGATTGATTTGACTGCACTTTTGGAGTTTCTCGTATCAAAGCATCTTCAAAATCCAGGGCACATGATTCCGCCGACGGACCCCTCAGATGTCCTGGATTCACTCCTAGTTTAAACAATTGTCTCCAGGTCGGTGTTTTGACCAATTTGTAGGGCTTCCTACAAAAGCCGTTATGTGTTTAAATTTATCAACAGTTACTTCTCGCTAATAATTCCTCTCGTGCGGCATTTCATTGGTTGTCTATATTTAGACTATCGTGAAGAGGAGTAAATCCAGGGCGTGTGAGGGATCCGTTGACGAAGTCATAAATACCCTGGATTTCGAGGATTGTTTCCTGAATCCTGATCTTGGTCAACGCAAAAATACTCGATCACAAGGATGGCATTTGAACGATATAGCTGAAAGGTTACTAAACGTCATGCAAAATTCTTTCAATGAAAGAGCTTCGATTGTTATGCGTGTTTGCGAAAACGAAGGAGCAATTTTCCTCGTCACCAAACGTATATCACGTGACGCCATAGAACGGAAGTCTACTATAGACAAACTACAGCACTGTCTGAACTCCACGCTTACTATCAACTCTAAGTACGGCAACCCCTCGAGGAGTTTGTATTTCCTATATGAATATTATTATATCTGTTACGTCCTTGATGTGCCAAGTTCACGTACGTATGTCCTTTTCCGCTGTGGGTCACATGAAAGAAACTGGGCCAATTGAAATTTACAACGTGACTAGTCTTAATTGGTGAGAATTTTGTTTTGTGGGAAAAATGCATTAAACGTTACTTGACGTTATAGCAATCTTTTAATGACAGGAGCAAAGGAATGTATTTATAGAGGAGTAACATTTTTCCCGCTCTGTCATGCTCGGATGAACCATGTGGAGTTGGACGGTAAACAAAACTCAGTGCAAACGACAGTAGAGAGGCGGATGGATCGATGATTGACGGGAATGTAATTGACAAGTTTTTACCGTTATTCTCTTCCTCCCTCTCAATCGCCTCCCCTCCCTTACTTTCCCCTTTTCGACCCAGCATTTCCATCTTCTCGTCTTCACTCTCCCTCCCTTTCCCCTAGCTCTTTCACACTCGCATTTCTTCATTCTCTCTCTCCCTGATCTTCTGTCCCTCCTTTTCCCTCTTTCTCTCTAGCATTTCCACATTCTTTCTCTCTCTTCCTGCCTCTCTCTCGTCTTTTCTCTCCCTCTCTCCTTCCCTTTCCCTCTAGCATTTCCTCATTCTCTCTGTTCCTCACTCGTCTTCGCCCTCTCTATCGTCTTCTCTCCTTCCCTCTCCCCCCATTCTCTCTATCTCTTCCACCCTAGTAATCTCTCTCTCCCCTTCCCTATCCCTCCGTCTCCCCTCTTTCTCCTCAGCATTTCCTCATTCTCTCTCTCTTCCTCTATATTTCTACTCCCCCTTCCTCCTAGCTACTGTATGTACATATCTTAGTTGAAATTTCCGCTATATAAACAAATAAATCTCGGGCTTCGTGCAAATATCGTACGTCTCATGTTCTTAACAGTCCAGAAGACCAGGGACATAATCGACAAGAACCGATTGACCCCATGCAGCTCATCATAACGACAGGGAAGACAGGTTAAAAACTAGCTCAGTCAAGCGAGTGAAGTGTGAAATTTGCCGTTTAAATTACAGGGCCCTTTCAGTCGGCTTTTTCTCGCTGTCATAAAGATCTCACAAGAGATGAACGCATTTCCAAAAGGCGGGAACGACTTATGAAACGTTCTGCTTAAAGGTTACCACGACAAAAAGCAATTACAAATCTCGCTATTCATATGCGACAGCCAGGAACAGGTTCCTTACTCAACAGGTCTCAGATCAATCGGAGTGAAGGGGATGAAATGATCGTCCGATTAGGTTCCGATTGAAAAGGTCCTTTAAATGTGTGCTTGGAAATGATCCTGTTACAAGTGATCGAGGTAGAGGTAGTGTTACTTTAATTGAGGTTATTATGCAATCTCAGTTTGTTTCTTTAAATCTTCGTGAACCTTTTCTTAAATCATGGAAACATTTTTATTTTCAGTGTATGTTGTTAAAGCTGGATACGTTGTCAAACTCAACGTTTTATTTTATTTTTTTTAAACTTACGGAAAGATAAATATACATAAAAGAAACAAACTTACATGCTCAGATCCCAGGCCGGGGGGTGGGGGGGATTGGATGGGTTAAAGGGATACAGAACCATGTATTCAATAATGTGCTTTTTATCTCAGGACATAGTTTTATGTTTTCCATTTCTAATAGAAACCTACGATTTGGCGGTATTCACCCTCATACCATATATAAAGTCGTGATATATGAAGCTATAGACCCGGCTGGTATTCACGTAATGTTGGATTGAAACTATTACGGATGTATTTCTTTAATATCCTAGGTACATTTCGTCAAGAAATTGTCTTCAACCTCGACTTTTCAATGACCTTCATCGTTTATCACAAAATCTAGACTGACTTATAACTCAATGAGCATATTATTACGGTTAATGTGTTCGCATAAAGAAAGGCCGGGAATAAGACATACAAGTTTATGTTATTTAGTGCAAAATTCTCCTGAATGAAACATAATTCTCATATGTGAGCCCAGGAAATGCAGGAACCTTTTTCCTGTAAATATGGTGCCTATTACCGATCTGAGTACCGCGAAGTGCCGCAATTCCTGTACAAGAACGGATGTTAATTGCAGAAACTGGACCAATAACTGCACACAAGCTTCATGTGAACCGCATGTTTTCCTTCTGAAATAGTCCCAGGATGGTTTGGGTCTGCAGTACATTTGTAACACCAGAGAAACTGTGCGCAAGGAGAGAAATGTGAAATAAAGGGCAAGGGCTTAATATTTCATGGCGGAACCGGGGTGGGGGGATGCCCCTTCGACGATCTGGTACCCAACAGGTCTAGGTAAAAAGGGCTCGGAATCATCGCCCGATATCCTTCCAACGTGACCCTCCCTCTCTGCAATTACTTCCGTCGTCTCGGTATTTACTGTAGCAGGTTAGTATTCAGTCAAACTCAGTGTTTTCATTCCAAAACCAAACCTTTAGAACGATAGTTATGCATAAATAGTATGTACATACCACTCTGATGCACAAAATATGTATCAACTGGCCCTAGGCTACATGTTCTGATCTTGCACCACTGCTGTGTCCTTTGAAAAGATATGAATTGTTTTTAGTCCCAAATGTAATGAAATGTGATCGAAAATACACACATTTAAACCATTTGGCTTTTTGGATTTGCACTTGGGCCTCCTTCCGGGTGCCTAGGTTTAAACCTACCTAATGGTTAACTAAAAGGGTCACTAAATAGGATGTACCATGATTTTACATCTTAAAATCACTGAATAAAGTCTTCGGAAATTTGGAATAGTACATTTCCTATTTCACACCACCCGTATTTATGACCCAGTGAAAGAGTGTAGATGGAAAACGTGAGTTTCTGCGTGAAGGGTTGCTCTCCACCTCGCAGATGCTCGTCGTCTTTAAGTGGTGTTACGAGCAGGTTCCAGAAAGACTCTGTACACATAAAGATCGCTTATAGACCTATTTTAATGCATTCGTGGCAACTTCGTCTGTTTCCGTGACCTGGAAGAGGACTCGTATATGTCCGGTGCGCTGATAAGAGAGAAAAGTTCACATGGCGGCGGAATAACAATCGGAATGGATGGCGTCCGATTTCATATAGGTCTGTACGGATTAAGCTGAGTGTTACTAAGCGAATTCCTGGCGCACGTTTTGAAGCGATACGAGCATAATTATGTAGTTCCATTGAAATTATTGTAGTTGAATTTGAGTGGACGGTGCATTTATAATACAAAAATGTGCTCATCTGTGACTTCTGTAATTGTTTGGTTTGGGGGATATTAAATTTGCTTAACAACATCATTTGTTTCGAATATTATCACGTGAAGGCGAAAATCAACAACATTTCAGAGTTATCTTTCCTTAAAGTAGTCTCCAAACCAGTTTGTACTTGCATTCGCTTTGCGCTAGACTGAGGACGGTCTTGTTTCGATCGGAGCGTTACATGTTTCCCTTGCTTGACTAAGGGAAACCCGAGTGAGTCAAGATTGCTCTTCATACTTAAGCACAGCAGGTTCCTTTCGCATAGAGCCTCGTTTTGGAAATCTCGTTAATAAATATTAAGAAAAGTCTCGTTTGCTGTAAAAAGCCTGCCTTCAATAAAAAGATTTTTCGGAGGGCAGCATTAATTTTAATATCTATTTAAGCAATTTAAACAAATATGCGGGCGTATGTTTTACTGTATTTTGAACTATGTCAGTGTTCTTGCGATTGAACGAAGAGAGCGGTCAGTCCTGTTGACGTCTTTAAATGGCATCTGTTTATCCTTGGCTTAGCTTGCTTGTCATCGCAATTTTATGGGTGCCATCTTTCAATAAACAAGTATATTATATCTCCTACTTAACCAGGTTAACCATTCATGTTTTAAAAGGAAATGTACCCGACAGCGGGACTGTCACCACCCGGCGAAGTGATAAACGTTCCAGTTCAGTGACACGTACCGACTCCGAAATGTACATTTGCTATGATAGGTCATTATGTTTTTATTTCTACCAATGTGCAATAAGGCATAGTGCCATTTTCTTCCACCTTGTCGATTTCATAGCCGGTGAAATGCGGCATGTCGGTCACCCGTCAGTATAAGAGGTAATTGTACATTTCACTCGCTACAGCCACATGAGTGTATACCTTGCCCTCTCAGGTCATGCATCTTAGTGTCAAAAGCGATGTCCATTTCTGCTTGTTTATTTCAATTTTGACTATTGACCATCTCAAATCGAGTGAAATGCATTTCCTGGTTAATGGCTGGTTAATATTGTTATTGCATTTGTCATTTCGTACGGAACATTATTTCAACACTTAATGTGTCTGTCTGCACTGAGTGGTGAAAATGTGTGAATAGTTCATTGAATGTTTGCGAGTAAATCATAATTATTGTTATCATCATCATCATCATCATCATCATCATCACTGTCCACAACCACCTCGTCCTCGGCATCACCATCATCACAATCACGACCATCACCACCATCATCAACCTAACAATCATTACCACCAACGCCATCATAACCACCTACCGTCATCATTGTCATCATTATGATCAGTCCTTTTACTTGCGTTATTAAATGGCTTGTAAAATGTATATCAAACCACATCACTATCGTAACTACAATCCTCCGTGTCATCACCATCACCATTCTGACTCTTATCGTGATCAGTATCATTATTCTTATCCCCATCCTCTATAACTGCATTTAAATCTATTAACTTAGCTCTTTTGATCAGGTTAAATGCCTGTCAAAAAATATAAAAACGGTTTGATATATACTGACGTGCAAAAGAAACTATACCAAATGATTGCAGTTTTATTCCAATGAGTTCAATGAGTGTAATTTGACTGACATCATGTCATTGATAAAACGTCCTAATCTTGAAAGGACATCTCTTGTTTGTTGATATTTCTTATAGATAGATCTCAATCATTCAATTTCGTCAAACACCTTATGGCTAAAAAAATACATGTAATAAAGAAAAGGTGACGGATTGCCCCTTTATGAACAAATATCCTCTTGCGATCGTGTCGTAGCAGAGAGGAGTATCATAAACAAATGTGTCATCGTATGCCTTGACTCGAGGTTTGGACAAAAGAGCACCACGAAACTTGAGTCTATTTCTTTATGGTGATCACTTCAGCGCCAAACTCGCAAATCGTGTTAATTTCACATAAGTTTCGGTACTCAGCGTTCAAAGGAAATCGACAATTGAAATATACATTCAACAAGGACGGTTTTTATTCGCTAATTCTTTATGAAAGGAGTTGTATAAAAGTGAAAGATAGTATTACACCAGAAACTGGTATGACGGCTTCGGCGATTCTGGCAACTTTCCAGGTCACGCTTATCGCCAACTAATTGCGAGTGACATTGAAATTGACACTGACATGCTCGTGTCCATGTCAGTGACAAAGAAACATAGTCTTATTAAGGCTGAATGAATTAGTTTACGTTTGGCTGGTGACAAAACGCCATTATTAAAAGAGAGTGGTCAGCACTTTTGACAAACCATTAAACTGCCGGACAAGGTGACCAGGGTCAGTGGGAATGTCCGAACATGTTTTGTTTAACTTCTGACGAGACATGTCCTGCACTTTACCCCATGTTAAATTCTCTCATTTCTTTCTGAAATAAATTTCAAATCGGTAACATTGTTATTGTCATAAATACTGTGAGACAAATCGAAAATGTCTGCGTGTGCGAGTGTTTTTGCGTGAGTTTGTTGAACTGTATAAATGGACTATTTTATGTGATAGAATGTTTGATGTTTTGATTCGATCGATGATAGGGTAGATATACACATGTATTTCTTTTGATTCGTAATGTGTTGTCCTGTGATATCATATATTTATAGATTTGTTTCACTATTTCATGTTTGTTGTGGTATGTGGTAGAATATAAGAGATTTAAATTGGTTTTTGCCCGATGTATATTTCACTGATAAAACGTGTATTTGTTTCCCAGATTGATGCTTTGTTTTATACTATTATTTTATATGCGCTTGTTTTATGTGGAATTGTGTTTCCTTTTTAAATATCAATTTTGATTTGCATAGTCATTGCCAGCACATGGCTCCAATTATATTTGTGTGTGTGCATAGTTTGGGTTATCTCATTATATTTTTTGTGGTAGAACATGAATTTGTTGTGTGCGAAAATTCGTGATAGTTTAAAGTCAAATTTAAATTTGCATGGCTACATTGTCCCCACAAGGACCTTTCGCAGGGGCTGGTCGCAAGGCTCAAATTAAATTTTTGACAACTCAATTTCAACCAGATCTCCGTTTGTTCTTAACGTTGACAAGGCCATCTTAGTTCATCCGCTCGGTCACTTATGGTGACTTTGATACAATGTCCATCTGTGTTGCATTTCAACTGACCAGGGGCATACGGGCGTAAAGTAACAGATAAGATCAACACATGAAGAAACTAATCAAAAGTTTGCCCGCGAGGCGACCGGAGTGACCGGACTTACTCCATCGTTCTGGCGCGGATCGTTTTCACATGGGAAACTTTTTCTGTTCATTAGCGGCTGTTTATTAAGCAAATAACATCAAACTGGCCCTATCACTGCCTTCTGAGATAGATGTGACATGACAAAACAAACGTGAAGCCAATTTTGAGATAAAAGTCGCCGTGTTGTCCTTGGATATTCCTAAATAATATTGGGACAGTTATCATTCAGATAAGGCTACTGCCGTACATCTGAGAAAGAGCATTGATGAACATTTT
The DNA here is from genome assembly GCA_031471655.1 of Diodora aspera. Classification (NCBI taxonomy): domain Eukaryota; kingdom Metazoa; phylum Mollusca; class Gastropoda; order Lepetellida; family Fissurellidae; genus Diodora; species Diodora aspera. Next base: position 3,504 of record JAUELE010243572.1, on the reverse strand, counting down.
TCAATTAAGGGCTTACGCCAAGCGTGAAAAACTGTGAAGTGTTATTCACAAAACATTTTTGACGTAGGAATGTTACGGTATTTTCGAAAAATGGAGTCCTTGGGTCTAACATCACTTTATAATACTCATCTAAAACACTTGTAAAGACCCTATAAATGTACAAATTATAATATATTGCCTACATAGGTGTAAAAGGGAGTTAATATTACTCAGCTAGAACTCTAGTTCCTCTGCTAGCTGTGAATATAGCCATCATAAGCAAGAAGGAGTATCACAGAGTACGATGAGTTAGTTTTTGTTCCTTTATTCAAGGTCAAGACATATACTGACTTCCAAAAGAAAGTATACCAAATGATTTCAATTATTTTCCCTACGTCTTTATGCCATAGTTGATCAACGGGATGCTTGGAGTTTGGTGAGTGTAATTTGATTGACATCATCTCTTTGATAAACGTTCCAAGTTTTGAAGGGATATCTCTTGTATATCCAACGCATTTGTGAATTTATTCAGTGGTCTCTCAAAATCTTGGTATACTTTCTTTTGGACTTTAGTATAGACTGCAGGAAAAAATAAAGGATTACAGATATCACCAAGACCATAATTATAATATACTAGTAGATTTTAATTAGAGAGTCGCTGGTATATCCGTGACTCGTGACTACAGACCTTCACAACCTGTTGTCTTCGGGTGTGCATGCTCAGGATCAACCATCACCATTCGGGGTGTGGGGTGTGTGTGTGTGTGTGTGTGTGTGTGGTGGCACAGTGGTTACCGCGTCGGCATAGCAATCTGCCAGACTTGGCGGTTGTGGTTCGAGTCCCACCCCAGCACCTCTCAGCCCAGAGAGTCAGGAGCCCAGACACCAACGGGATTTTGGTGAGACCGTGCTGATGTGGCTGAAAGATTGCGGAAAACATCGTTAATCCTAAAAGCACTCACTCACTCTACCCATAATTCAAATTTCTGCATTACCACAAACTAAAACCTCATTTTTATTGGTTCTACTATAATTCTATTGCCTTTCGTACCAAAGTCAGCTATATAATTTCATAGCATGTACTTATTTATATGTACATATTTCTTAAAGATAACACTGTCTGTTTTTAAATACTTTTCGTTCTCGTGGCATGTAAACACACATACCCCTTTCAAAGCTCGTGTCAACTGCGACTAGGACTAAACGTACGCTCCTTCAAAAGGTTCACTTGGGGGGAGCATGTTCCAAGGGGAGCGGAATTTAATTACAGAACTCCCCAAAATTTGTTTTTCGGGTTATAACCTCATGATACATGTTCGGCTAGGTTAGTTTTCATTTTGTCGTGAACTTTGCCCTTGTTTAACTGTTAAATTAAAGGGGATGTTTGTAGATGTAATAAAAGGGTCGTGTTTCAAAAGTTGTTTCATAAAAGCTGTGTACACGAATCACACATTTATGAAAGAACTCCCTGGCTGTTGGATACACTTATTTGCTAATTCATAACAATAATTGTGTCGGTGTCCAAATTCCCAAACCTCTTCTTTCTAATTCCTCATTAAACACTTTTATAGGAGCCAATGTTCCTCATGAAAGCTTGCCTAACAAAGGGCAAACAGTATGAAAGATAGTTAGCCTCGGAAGTCTGTGTGTTTAGCAACACCAGGGACACCGGTTGGTGAGAGGTCGGCCAGAGCCATTCAGGCCTAGGTTGATCTAAGAAGGGTTTCACATGTGTAAATTCTTCAAGTAATGAACAGTCACGCCCGCTGGTAGGGAAAGCGAGGACATATATTGCCCTCTCCTCCACACCTGTTGGTTGGCGAAGTCGCAATGCTTATTGTAACCACATTAATTCGACTGAGGGTCTCGCAGTGTTAGACATTCTAATAATATGCTGATAGGAAGATAATACCAACCTATTGCAACGATCATTTCTTAGAGTTTGGGAACCGGTGCGCCATTTATCACTTTCCTTCTTTTTAACGCTTGACAATTTGATTTGTGATAATTTATTACATTGTTGTGATCAAAGATTTGGGGCAATAGGTCAGACCAGACTAATAATTTCTCATGGCCATTGCCGCGCATTAATTTGATAAATTTGTTCATATTAGTTTTGCTTTTATTGCTGAATAGCAGCGATTATTTTTTTTCTGAATTAATGAAGAGAAATTGTTCCGTCACTATATGAAAACGTCAAGCGTCGTTTTGTAAAGTACTGCTTTCCATACGAGGATTTATTATCTCTTTTCGCTTCACAATACGAGAAAGCTAGTCTAGATTACTCTGCTTAAGGCCGACTGTATAGCACTTCAAAGACCTGTTCATTCCGCCATTAGTTTTGATCGTTGCGAAGGGAAGATATGCCGGCGATGTGTTTACGAGTTCGAATCTAATCCTTGATTTTAAAATAATGATTTGTTTTACTTAGTCCCACTCTAGTGTAAGGAGCGAGATTTCAAGATCAGATTTATTTTCTACAAATATTTGGGCCGTTCTTTATTTCTCTGTAGTCTTGTTTATATTTACACTCAGTGAGTGCATTTGGAGAAGATCTGCTAAATCCTTAAACTGTTTGAACCAACTGACACACGCACGCCCACACATCCGAAAGCACGTGTATATTACGGTAAAACGTCTAAAATTTCAGACCGAAAAAAAAACAACATTTTGTTGATGTGTTCGAAGTTTTGGTGATTTTTGGAAAGTTGGAATTAAATTTTTGGCAATTACCACCAAAAAAGTAAGTGAAAATTAAAAAAAATTGTAAACTGTTGAAGGTAATAATAACATTTTTTTTATTTTTAGAAGTTCTAAATTCTGGAAGTTTTACCGTATACGTTGTAACCCCCTGCATGCTAAAAACTAGTTCTCGTCTACTAGTATAAGACAGTAATGTGGTTCCCTTTCTCTGTACAGAAACGCAATTAACAATAGGCTCGACACGCATCTTCACATGATTTAATACCTGTTTTTATGACGGGAGGTGTTATCATAAAGTCAATACAATAAACTCGTGACTCTATGTAGAACAGTCATAGATCCAGACCTTCTACTCCTTGGTTATTGCCTCGTCTGTAGACAGGAAATTTGAAACTGAAGAGGGGTGAGGAAACATAAGAAACACAGATGTATTAAAGATGCGTGAAGTCTCCCCTGCGTCGCAGAATGAGTGGGCAGAATTAATATTATATCCAGGCTTTGAATAGCTTCAGTTGAACGTTTAGGGTTAAAGGGAGGATGCGTTCTTCGGACAAAAAGGAAATTACGGGTCATTCGGAACTTGTCGTTAAGCTACAAGTAAATCAAAAGATCTGAATGCGCCGAAATGCCGTGACGCGCAGCTGTATGAAATTCAAGCACAAAACTCAAGCGGGTCATCCGCACGGGTAGTTTAAAATGAAAAGTTTAATACCTAAACATTTGAAACGTCATGAGTCAGGAAAGATGCTCACATATAGGTGTGGTACCAGCCATAGGCGTATGTACAACCTCGGAGGTGGGGGTGGGTGATGGGGTTCGGAG
>JAUELE010243561.1:0-11238 GCA_031471655.1 Diodora aspera | reverse complement strand
TCACAAATAATATGAAGACAAAAAGGACATGAAATTACCAGGCTTGTTCGAAGTTCTTCTTGGTCAGTTTGCACATAACTATTGCAATACAAACCCAATGTAATGAAAACACTGTAAGCTGGGTGCTGTGTTGAATCAGTTAGTTTTAATTGGGATAATGTATTTTACTTATTTTATTACATTTACTCACTTAATTGATTGAAGGAATATTTTCTTACGTGTATCAAAATAATAATTAAAGAAGTAACACACCAAGACCATAGAAAATGTATTACTTATCTGGATTTTTTACTACGGTAAAACTTCTAAATTTTCGAAATTAAAAAATAATTACTTTTTGATGTATTCGACTTTTTGGAAATTAGTGATCTTTGATCAAGTTAGATTTCAAAAGTTTGGAAATTTCCATCTAAAAGTAAGTGAAAATTTCAAAATTTGGAAACAACTGAAGGTAACAATCAACATTTTTCAAATTGTTAGAAGTTTAAAAGTTTGCGAAGTTTTACCGTAACCCGGATTTCGCTGTGATTACATGTTGTCTTGGCACCTTCCAGGTTTAGGCAGAGCAAAGCTGATGTGTTTGTAAGTCTGTCAAAAGCTTCAGTAAAACAGAATCACTAGCTCAATCTGTTTTTTCACGGAATATGTGACATTGAATTGCTATAGCTCTATATTTTATTGATGTAGTTAAGAAATTTGTAATGTTTCAGAATGACCAGCAAGTACAGAAAACTGTTCAGTACGTGTTAAAGGTGGCAGTAATTTATTGGTAGTGTTGATCTACCAATCATATTGAAGCGGTTTATGTTACCTAGTGATATTTATATCTGTGACATTTTAACCTGTTATACTATATCTTGTTAATCTAGAGATGCTAGCCCAGTATACAGGGCTGTGTTTCGCTGACAACTGTAAGAATCTGTTGCTATTGGCTGTTGTCAGTTTACAGAAGCATGACCTTATATGCTTTATAATGAAATTGTGGTGAAAGGGAGTTTTCAGATCTAGCATTGCTAATATTAGCAAAAGCAAATTTCCGAAAGAAGATAACATTACTGTATGCGTCAGAGTTTGACATTTGGACAGTTGGATGGTGAGGTGTTTCCAGGAGAACTTCACAAGTGCCTTGCATATGTTACTGTGTTGAGGTAATTCTTCAAAGAGTGCATTTACTTCTAGGACAGACCTTGTCAGCTCATCCAGACATCTTTGTTGCATCACTGTTACATTCACACCTGGAGTTAGCTGTCTTTTATTATGGTGACTCAGATCAATAGTGGGTTCATCTATAAATAGTGAAGAGGTGTTTCCCATTTTTCCTTCAAAGAGGCTTGTGCGTTTCTAGATGTTGGTGTTAACGGCTAAACAGGTGCAATGTGGATTTACACTGCCAGAAATCCCTGAAATAACTGACAGATCAAAGATACCTACTCAGAAGACAAAATACCAAACTCAAAAATCAACAAAATTCATGGGATTTGAATTCTCAATCGATATTTTGCTTATATGCTTTTATTATCACGCCTTCAAAGGAGTTCAAATTACCTCATCTTTCAATATCACTACACTTTCATAGATGTATTGTTATCTTCTGCTACAAGAGCTGTGAGCTGTCCATTTCTCAGCTATCTTCCAAGGTTCTCCAGAAAGAGTCATCTGTGTAGTAATACAGTATCAGAGGCCGAACCATTTTGCTGATGGAATCTTAGCAGGTCATAACTGATGTAAGGCTATTTATTTGATGTTAGCAAGATGAGAATTCTGACATTCAGTCAAGGGTTTCATAATTCCCGTAAATGAAACAAGATCTTGTTGTATCCAATAAGCCTTAGCTTGCTTCCAAGGACAAAGTTGATTACCAGAGAGATTTTTTCCCCCTCAACATGGCTTTAGTTTAAAATGTTTCATCTAACTGAATCAGTTTGAGATATTTGTCTTTCTGCCTTGAGGAGGAGGGGTTGTTTATGATGCCGAGTTGGCGTGCTTGGCTCGAGGAGCTTGTCAATTAGCCCCAGTCATTAGTGATTCTTTTGTACAATTTGTCACACGACATGGCAAAGATTGCTTTCTGTTCCATGGCTAAATTGTAACCGACTCAAGATGTTACTTGAAATCATTTCACACGTGTCAAGGTTTAACATCTCCGTGTAAGAATCACTGTGTCAATAGTGCAGCCATAGAAATCTCAGACAGTTTTTAAAGGGTTTGCATTTTAAAGTTCTGAGAATATCTTTAAGCAAGTGGTAATTACGTTCCGGTCTGAAACCTAGCTCTTACTTTGTGTACAGTTCTCTGATTATCAAACATTGTCCCATTGAATGGTTGAAGTGCATGAGAGGACAGTTTTGATAGCACTACTCACGGGTCCATTCAAATTGTAGCCGTGTCTATACCTCAGGGCGAGGGAATTTTCAACCATTCTGGTCATCACTTTGAAAGAAAGGAATACAAGCTATGTGTGGGCTGTATACATGTAACAATATATGCATGTGAAGATGAAGAGGAAAACCTCGCCTGAGTCAATAACTACATGGAGAGTTGCTGTTGGTATTGGAAGCATGGAGTTGATCAAGAACATGGACACAATACCCTTACCACTGAATGGGTAAGTCTTTGTAACTAAGGCAATACCTCTGTCGGCTTCCAGTGCACATCCGTGTTTTAGATACAGTATTGAACGCGGGATGGCGCAGTGATTAATGTGTCAACCCAATAATCTGCCAGCCTTGGCAGTTGTGGTTCAAGTCCCGCCCACCCCGTGGGGCTTCCGGGCAGTGACGTGGTGTCACATAGATAGAATAGGGCCTCAGTAACCCAATGCTTGTAGTACAAGGCAACTAAAATGGGGATCTTTGCTTTCACTTTCCGTTCTATCGATCCCTTTTATGACTGGCTTTTCGCTCGATATGCACCTTGCACATCATGTTGCGTTATGGCTGAAATATTGCCCTTGCAAGGTAGAACAACATTTCAACTCGACTCAAGTCCCGCCTGGGCACCTCTCTTGCAGCCCAGAGAGACAAGAGCCTTGACACTGATGTGATGTTGGTGAGACTGTAGTGATGTAAAAGCCCAAATCACTCACTCTCTAGAAACGGTATTTCTAGTATCAAACGTACGGTAAAACTTCCAAAATTTCAAACTTCTAACTAAACTTTTTCAAAGATCTCTAATATCCCAAAATTCGAACATTTCCAAAAGTAATTATTTTTTTTCCTTCGAAATTTTAGAAGTTTTACCGTATATCTGTTATCATGAAGATTGTATTACCAACAAATACATGTTGTGACCATTATCTGTCATGGTCTGACTGACAGCAAGTTTCAAAAACAATCTCCCTCTAGTCCTAAAACATATTCATTTGCTTTGCCTCAGTCTGTTTTAAGAAACATGACTGAACCTCCATGTGACAATGATAGATAATTCTGCAAGTAGAATGATGATGAAGAAGTGATAGAGTATTTGCAGAGTGATAGAGTGTTTGTGAAGTGATAGGGTATTTGCAAAGTGCAAGAAAACTTTAGACATTCCAACACAGTATTAATAACGACCAGAAAACTGTATTTGAGGTTGGCAAGAGTCACGAGATGTGTTAATTAGACCACAGAATCAAAGAAAGATTTCCCTTGATGAATCAGGGCTGTGCCAGATATTTCCACCTCTAAGCCAGGAGAACTAACAGACATTACACACAGTTGACCAGACACAAATGCCATCTTTGCTGGAATAATTCTGATTGGAGGAATAAACAGAGATACAATCATCATAAAGGAAGGCAAACATTTTAGAAGTAAATTACACAGCAATATTTCTGCTCTCTCATTGTGGGGAATCACTGAGAATTGACCTGTCGAGTCCTGGGGATTGTAATTGACACAAATATGGCAAATACAGTTCATGTGGGCTGCTACAATGTCTCCAGTATCAAGTGAATGCTGAATATCATTGTTGTAGTTTTATCTGACTAAAAATGGTAAGTTCAAAGTCGTTTGAGGTCGAATATGAAGATTTAAAGGGCACTCATGGTCTAGTCAGGAAGATATCACAAGTATTTAATAATAATAATTGGTCTTGTATGGTCTTAATCCAGGCAGGTGTAACTTGCTCAATGGGCTCCATGCATTATTACCCTGGTGTAACTCGAGCAGCCTCTAGGCACTAGGTTATACAACACTCCTGATGGAGGACCAGTACCAAGTTTCAGCTGAGTCGTCTGAGGCAGTTACAAAAGTAAAGTCACTTGCCCAAGGTGACATCACTGACATTGTGACATAATTATCATGTCAATGTCTCAGTGTGAGAAGGGTAAACCTGTGAAGGCTAGAGAGCTTCAGCGGATCAAGCTAGTCACCATTCAGGTACTATCACGGCTCGACTTTGCTTAACTTCTCAAGCGAGCATCCTGCATGCGTTGCACGAGACCAACTCACCTTACAATGGTAAGGTGTATGGTGACTTCCTGAAGAGGAATTTTGGAGGCCTGGAAAGGGAGTTGCTAGCTCTGGCGGAAGCACAAAAAGTTATTGGGGCATCATCTGTTGATAAGATTGTGATCAGATAGGCGTGAAAGCACCGATGTCAGCACGGATATTGGAGCAGGGGTGAGAAAACTAGGGAATTCTTGAATATCCTGTGCTTGACTGCATCTTCAGCTGATTACATATTGATTACGAGTATCTGACTTTCAGCTTGTACCAACAGGGATCAGCCAGGGGACTGAAGAAGTAAACGTTTCCATAGTGCATGCTGGGATTGAAATACGAATAATCATTGCAGTTGTCAATCCTTAAATAAAGCTTCTAGTTCTAACGAGGGTGAGATTGGTTCAATCAATGTCATCTAGAGTAGAAGCTAATGAATTATCGGAAACTGTTGCCAAACGAACATTTGCTGCCATATCATAGTAAAATAAGGGTTCTGGTGCCCTTGCAAAATGAATCTATATTAGTTAACTTAACCCCTTCCTTCTGGGTGGGCGCTATAGCGCCCATGAGATTCTGGAGCCTGCCTACGGTAGGGCGCTATGGCGTCCATGAGAATAACAGAGTGAGAGGCTCAAAACTATGCTGATTTCCTACTGTAGGTCAATGTTGTGAGTTGATGAATTATTATGATGTACAAAGAAGGGACCTCTGTATTGTTGTTTGCCCCAAAAAACAAAATCGGAGCCGACAAAACAAAAAGAAAAAAGCATACGGTAAAACTTCTAAAATTTCGAATGAAAAAAAATAATTGCTTTTGGACATGTTTGAATTTTGGGAAATTAGTGATCTTTGAAAAAGTTAGAATTTGAAATTTTAGAAATTGCCCCCAAAATGTAAGTGAAAAAATTGAAATTTTAGAAACTGCTGAAGGTAACAATCACCATTTTTCAAAACTTTTTAGAAATTCGTTTTTGGGATTTTCAAAAAAATTGAATTTTCAGAGGTTAAATGATTATCTTGACCGAAATAGCACCTTCGAAATTTTAGAAGTTTGAAATTTTAGAGGTTTTACCATAATATGTAGTTCCATTGTGAACATTCCAACCTCAGTTAATCTTTTTTAATAAACTTACGGCCTTCAAGGTAATTTTATCTGATGTGGCAGTATCTTTATTCCATTCAGAAAGCAGTTTCATGTGTACCGTTCAAATGCCATGGCTTTCGTTCAGTTTTGTGATTTCATAATGTTGCAGAAAGACTTTGTTCTGGACAATATTTTTTAATTTTTTGCTTCAGGGAACCACAAGAGCCATTTTATTCCATCTATGATTGGTCCATTCCTGGAGGTCACCATGGTGCCGGACACCGACGTCAGAAAAGCAACCATTCCAATATTCTTTGACATGATGTTGTGTGAACAGAAACTCAAGGGGAATTTTGACTCGGTGTGTGCATATATCAGTGGGTTTTTGAATGGGAAGTTTGTAATGTGTCAAAAGTGTGCTTATTTTAGGGTCATATGGGTTAATGCCAAGTCACATTTTTTCTAATTTTGCGAAAATGGAGAGTTTGGACACTGTTTAAAAAAAAAAATTGTATTGTAATAATGTATGTTTTTGTCGGATAGGTTAATTATTAATTGTATTATACAAAACTTTTTACATGACAGAATGACATAGTTTCATCATAAAAGTAACAATAACTCCATCGGGGTCCGGTAACTGAAAACTGCACTTGGCACCTTGTTGCATTAACCGTTGGGTATACACACTTCCAAAAAAGATGGGGATATTGGTAAAAATCAAGAAATATCTTCTGATCTATATGATATTGGCAGATGGAAATGATATGATCGTGTCTTTCCGGGAGTAGGTGATCAGATCTTAGGGTTTTTGATGGTTGGTGTGATTTTGTGTTTGGTGGCACACTGGGTGGTCAAAGAGGTCAGAGGTCAAATCAGAAATTTGCATTTTACAGCCAATGCCAGTAGTCACCCTGGGGAGTCCCGTTTGTTTATCGCATAAATCTGTGAGAATCTTGGCGTAAAACAAATCGGGAGAACAATTTGTAGTATAGAATGACTCAGGAGAATTAAAAAGGCATGCTTTTGACATGATGCAACTTTGATCATGTCGCTTTAAGGCTTGTAAATGATGTGGTAGGTCAGTCACTAAGATAGAAATTTCTGACATGTTTTATTTGTTGCAGGTTGAGAGTGAAATGATTGAAAAGTTGGATATTCTGATCACTGACAACAATGGAGACCTCGAGTACAGATCTCTGTTCCATCAAATGTAAGTAGTGCATTTATTGCCTCCCTTGTACAACTCTGACAAGGTGTCCATTTTCGACAATTGGCTTTACTTGGCAAGTAAATTTCCTTATTCCACAAGCAGAAATTGGGTGCCCAGTCGTGAAGTGGTGGTAATTTCAATATGGCTGAAATTGGGTACCCAGTCGTGAAGTGATGGTAATTTCAATATGGCTGAAATAGGGTGCCTAGTCGTGAAGTGATGGTAATTTCAATATGGCTGAAATTGGGTGCCCAGTCGTGAAGTGATGGTAATTTCAATATGTATGAAATTGGGTGCCCAGTCGTGAAGTGATGGTAATTTCAATATGGCTGAGATTCGTCTGTTTGTTGTCAACATGATTTCCAAAGATCCCCATTGCTATAAAACCTCAAAATACCTACTGCTTGTTTAATTAAAATTTGTTAATGGTGCTATATATAGAAGAGTATTTGTGTTTTAAACAGTATTTGTTCCACAAAAGTATTGTACAGGTGTAGGTGTAAGGTACAGGTGTAGACTAGGCTACATTCACAGTGTAACATACATGTACACTAAAATACAATACATCGTGCTGGTGTACACCAGAAGAAGAGTATTTCAGTTTGTGAGCAGCCATCTTGGTGGCCATATTGGATTTCTCAAACTGCTCAATAATGCCAAGGTGGCTCATGTGGTTTCTGAAAGAGGATCACCTGAAGAGGAAAATAATGCAACATTTTCCACACTGAAATGCACAAGTCGTAAAAATATTGTTTGTTGGGTTCCCAGACAATAATGTTATATTTTGAGCTTCCATGCGATGTCTTGTTTTGTATACTCCCAAAGGAGTTGAGAATTGTTGCATATTCTTGGGTGGTGCAGTGAATTTCGGGTTGTGATTGTAGGTAATGATTGTCAAGCTTTGAAAATGAATGTATTTGAAGTGATATGAATAATGTTAATTTCATGACTCAAATTTTGTTACTTTATTTAGTTTGTGAGATAATAAAAGGACATGTAACATTGTGTGCATTCAGTTGATACTGCTCATCAGTTTCAACCATGTCAACAGTGAGCTAGTCAGTCAACCATTTCAACCACCTGTCGATCAAACAGTCACTTAGTCAATCAACTGAACCACCTGTCTAGTAAACAGTCAATCAGTCATTCAACCCAACCATCTATCAATCAAAAACCTCAACAGTCCGTCAACCAGCTGGGCATAGGATAGTGCAGTGGTTGGCATGTCAGCCAAGTAATCTGACAGACTTGAGAGTTGTGGGTTGGAATCGCGTCCAGGTATTTCTCTTTCAGCTTGGAGATTGAACTGTGATACCCACATGATGATGTGACACTTTGGTGATGTGGCTGAAAAATAGTTGAAAAGACTGTAAAATCCCAAATCACCCACAATCAGCCACTCAGTCTTACTCACTCAGTCAGTCAACCATTCAACCAGTCAACCTACCAGCCAATTAAACTGACTTGGTTACTCAGTGACCCAAACTCACTTCCTTCCTTCATCCTTCCCTGTCTTGCTGCTCCAGATATGGATCACACATGCGTATGTACGCAAGTAAATAACTACCAGTACGATAGGTTTTAATTTTGAATCTGTATCGAATATGCATTAATTCATATTTGCTCGTTCACTTCACAATTTTATCTCGTCCTCAATATAAAGTAAATTCTGCAGGGAATATCAATTACTTTATTTTGTTTGGTTCAATTACAAGCACTGAAAACAGTTTTTGATTGTTTTTGTTTGTGTTTACGCTCTCACTTCCTTCATACAACACTTTACTCCTCACTGCAAAATTAGGAGTATGTACTCCTTGGCATGGAACACTTATCTAGAACACAGTCTCCACTTCATCAAATCTTATAGTAGTGCATCATATCACTTCCAATGTGGTATCTGGGGCACGGGATGGTGCAGTGGTTAGCACGTCGGCCCAGCAATCTGCCAGTCTTAGCCGTTGAGGTTTGAGTCCTGCTAGGGCACCTGTCTTTCAGCCTGGAGAGACAGGAGTCCTGACACCGACGTGATGTTGGTGAGACCGTGGCGATATCGCTGAAAGATTGCCAAAAACCATGTAAAACCCCAAATCACTCATGCACTCCATTGTGGTATCTAGGATTAAATATGAGAGCACAGGTAGAATTCGATTTTAATCCCATTTCATCAACATGCACGACCTTTCTTCAAAAATGCAAATGGAAATCTTACGCAATTTAAAATCTTTACCCACTTCTCAACTATAAGATGTGAGCGTTTATCTCTAAAGTGTGAACTGCACAACTGTGGGTACAGATGAGGGCAGATAAACGGAGATCTGTTTATTGGAGACATGTCATTTATCATTGGACAGCAAATCTCACCCTGTTTACATAATTGCTGGATATATCTGCAGTACTAATGGGCCTGGTGCTATTAGTACAGATAATGTTAAGTAATTAGTCTTCTGTATTCATTAATTATACACGACCATATATAAACAGAATCAAACACGGGTCTTCGGTTTGTTCTGGAGATACTGTAGCTGTTTACTTTGTGATAAACTGTGATAAAACTCGGTCTGAGTTTGTCGGTGATTTGTGTAACTTCGACAAATGCTGGGTTAGATAGCTGAGGATATGCCTTTCAGCTGACATGGATCAAAAACAGGTGTCAGCAACCAGGAGGTATTTAAAGCATTTCTTACAGAAGCAGGATTTAATTTGTTTATTTCAAGGATGCTTTATCGTAATCCTGGTTTAATTGTACAGAAAATTTTTTAATTTTATCTTCAAATTTAGAAGTTTTGGAAGTACATGTATTTTCAATGACTTTTGTTTCATTATTGTCTTTAGGTTCTTGCGGGTTTATTTAAAGTGATGTCACTTTGGAGTTTACCTATTTTATTTAATTAAATTTAAAGAAATGTTGTTATCAGGAAGTTGTTAGTTTTTAACATTTTATTTAAATATTAAAAATATCATCTTCAAATAAAATATCTTCTCAGAGCCTGCGGTGTTATCTAGACTTGCTAAATTTTATTGCACAGGAGGCTGAACGTATGGTAAAATGTATTGCAGTTTGGCCTTGGAACAAGGCTATTATCAGGAATGTGCAATAGGATATTGCAAAATTGAAACACAACGTATTGGTGTCTCTTTCACTGTGTACATTTCCATTAAATGATGTGGCGTAGAGACAAATTCATGTGTTGCTCAATGTGTTAAAGTCAAGCGTCGTTGAGTACAAGACTTAAAATGTTATTAACATAACAATTGCAATGTCATGAAAATCTGGTGATTACAATCTTTTGACTATGATTTTCCTCGTCATGCAGGAAAAGAAAGACTCCAAGGATAAACTTTAGTTTTGATATGTTTACGTGATATCTTTCTGGCCATTGCTATGTTGCATATCATTGAAGATACTCTAGCTGTAGGCTGGCAACATGAAAAGGTAGCTTTCTAGTTGTTTTTCTTGAATATCTAATATGAGGATTGAATTGAAAGTTGTTGATATTAAGTATGATTATATCTCTTTTTGAAATGTAGTAATTTTCAGTTGACCAAAATTCAGCAATTTTCAGCTGAGCAAAATTCAGCAATTTTCAGCTGATCAAAAAGGTGGCAATTTTCAGGTGATTGGAACTCAGTAATTGTAGGTGAATGATATTTTGTACTTTTCTCTTGATTGATATTAAGCTGAACTTTCAGCTGATAAAATTGCAATAATTTTGTGTGTATATGAAATTCAGTAATTGTAATTTTCACTCGACTGAAATCAGTAATTTTTTGGTAAATAAAATTCGCTAATTTTCACTTGATTGAAATTCAGTACCGTTATTTCAGAATGGTTGGAATTCAGTGATTTCTGTTGAAATTTATTCGTTTCTGATCAATTGAAATTCACATTGAACATTTATTTCTCGCTGTTTGAAATTCTGTGATTTCTGGTTAATGATATTTGATTCAGTAATTTCAACTGGATTATTGTTACAAGTAGTATTTGTATCTAATAACTGGTCAGTACTACACAAATGATTCTCCGACGTGTTGGGGTCATGCCAGTGCTGAACTCCAGGACTTTGAACTTACATGTACATTAAGGCTTATCTTGTAGTTCACTGTTCATGTCCAAGCTTCCACTGAGGTCAATTCGTTGGAAATTAGGTTGGATGAAACTTGTACCTATTCCTTAATGGTGTCAAAACATCATACTATCATAGTGGTCCGCTTGTCTTCTTCTTTTTGGCGTGGGATGGTGCTGTGGTTAGCGTGGCGGCCCAGTGATTTACCAGCCTTGGCAATCATGGTTTGAGTCCTGCCTGGGTATCTCTCTTTCAACCCGAAGAGTCGCGTGACACCGTGTGGCGTTGGTGACACCTTGGTGATATGGCTGAAAGATTGTTAAAAACAATGTAAAATCCAAACCCACTCACTCACTCGCTCTTCTGGTACTGACTGTACTTTCTTAATTCTGAAGGTATGGAGAATGGAATATCACCAATCTGCAGAATGGTTCTTCACTGGGGTGGCTTCACCAT
>JAUELE010243550.1:0-11238 GCA_031471655.1 Diodora aspera | reverse complement strand
CATCCATCAAGAGAGAATGGGATTTGAAGTGTTCAATCCACCTCCACTGCTGAGTAGACACCCACCTCCCTTTATTGGAAGAGATGATGACATTTATAAACTGGAGGAAATTCTGACAGATATGCTGTATAGGACTGGAAAAGGGAGCCAGACAATACTAGAATTCTGTCTACCCCTGATCACAAGATTTCTCAAAGTCTGCTAAAACTGCTGAGGAAAGATACAAAGTTTAAGAAGTTCCTTCCTGAATTTCCATGTCTTCATCTGAGAAAGTCGAAACTTAATACCTTCCTGTATTATGTGCAGAGGTACAAACGATGCACAGAAGGTCCCGGAGGATTATAAAGATAAGTTAATTGAATTTCGAGAAACAATAAAATCACTGAGGACAGAAACGGATTATAGCATGTATAACACTGCAAACATGGATCAGACAATGGTGCGGTTTGACCAACCACCTTCTTACACCAATGCAAAGAAAGGAGAAAAGACAATCAGAATAAGCAACACAGGTGGGAAGAAAAAAGGTGCCACGGTGGCCTTAACAGCTACAGCAAGCGGACACAAATTGCCGGCCTTCATTATTTTCAAAGAACAAAGCGGAATGATCGGACCGAGAATAAGATAATGTGTATGTTTTCCCTTAAAAAACCGGATGGATGACATCAGCGCTACTTGAGCGGTGGATAGACACGGTATGGGGACCAAATACGGATGATGTTAGACGCCTTCTTGTTTTGGACAGTTACCGGCCACATCAAACAGCCGACACAAGGGAAAGATTACACAACTCAGACACAGATTGTGTTATTATTCCCGGAGGTATGTATATTTATTCCAAAATTAATTCAATTAAATATAAGAATTAAAATAGAAAGGTATTTACAGCTAACTGCATAATTAAGTTTAATTGCAAAACAACTGTAATACGTTCCCTATGTTGTGTTCTAGTTTCAAAGTCTAATTACGTATCTGTTATTTCAGGATGTACATCGCTTGTACAGCTGATGGATACCCATGTCAACAAGCATTTTAAGACAGCAATGAGACAGCAATGGACAGATTGGTTCCAGACGGCAGGAAAAAATAAAAACGGAAATTATGTGCATCCAACCAGACAGCATTTGATCAACTGGGTTAGCGAAGCATGGAAGCGCGTCCGAGAGGAAACAATTATTGCAGGATTCCTTTACTGTGGCATTTCGAACAATACTAATGGAAGTGATGAACGGCTAGTGAATAATTCTGTGCCCACGTTGGACTCAGTGGATTCTACATTGGAAGGTGATTGCGGAATTGAGTTCCAGTCAGATAATGAGAGTGAGTTCCATGGCTTTGACGATATGTGATAATGGTAATGTGATATATGAAATGTGATAAAATGTGATGACCAAAATAAAATTCTAAATTTTTAAAATTGTTTTTCTATTCTTGTATACTTTACACTTACCTGTAAATTGATTTATTATACTTAACATTTAAGATGTGTGATTCGCAGAACGATCTCATGGTCCGCCATCTTGGATTTTATCGAGTTAGTCGGGCCCTTTCTCGTTTATAAGCCCAACCCCCTTTTAACGCAAAATGAAGTGTTTGAGTCCCCTGGTCTTATATCCATGAGAATACAGTATGGAACAATGACACTATTCGAAAATTCGACCGCAAATACTGTAATTTCTGGACATTTGTTTCCAAAGTTGTGTGACAAAGTTGTTCAAATAGTTATTTTAGTACCATTGAAAAGGGAATTTAATAAGCTTTCGAATGATGTATGTATCTTACGATCATTCTTGAAAATGTGCATCACAGACAATAAAAATGAGAATATGTGCAACATAATACAAACCGCTCAAAATCTGGAGGAGTGAAAAAATTCTATTATCCAGATCGACAAACAGCGTGTTGGTTCATTTGTAGCAAAATAAATCCTTGAATTTGACGGCCTGGAATGACATGAAATTTACAGGCGCTTTTGGGTGCTCCCGTCCTTAAAGGGCTACGCAAGGTTAAGGTGCTTGGGAAAAGTCATTGTTTGAAATAGATGTACCTTCACCTTACGACATTGGTGTTTCAGAGATGGTCGTGAACTTGTGTCTCAGACATCACATGAGAGGCGTCATGAACGCCAAGAGGACCGTGAACTGGACAGACGGAGAGACAGTTTGAAGGAGAGACGGAAAGATGGACAATCAGACAGATATCGACAATCGCCTGTGAATGGGCGGCATGAGGATTACCGAGGAACAAGAGAACTTGGAGATATGCAGGATGTGTGTGATGCGAGAGGGGAGGGGCGTGTCGGGGAGAGCGACGACCAGCGAGTTGAACGAAGAGGTAGTAGACATCATAGGGAACGTAATATAAAAGACCAGCGACGGTCACCCAGTCGAGAACGTGGTGACCGTTATAATAAAGAACTCGAAATAGAAAACTTTAAAGAATCTCAAGTGCCAAGGCATAGGATATTAATTGACCATGCAAGTGATAACCAGTTGACATCTGAAGAGTGCAGAGATGCTGATAGATTCTTTGACAAAAAGCAACATCTAGATCCCAGCTCTGCGGCCTCGAGGACCACGCGGAACAATCGCAAAAAGTTAGAAAGCATGTTGCGTAACGATTCTCTGAGCTCGGATCCGTCAGACTGTGTTCGCCCACCACCTCCCAAACCACATAAGCATAAACGAGGTAAGAAACAGCGACAACATTCACTGAGTAGTTCAGATGATGAGATCAGGTCCACACCGGAGTGTTCAAGCTGTGAAGAACAGGAAATTGAAAGCGAAAGCGTCAGTGAAAAAGGTGAGATGTTTTAATCTTTATCTCGCGTACGATTAAGCTTTGCAGGTTTTGTGCTTCAATACAGTTTTAGAAACAATATATAGTTAGAAATGACAGGTGGTTAAACACAAATATATAATATATTCAAATTAAAGGTCACATTTTTGAAGAAAAATTGAAGTGTCCTAAGAAATGTTTTAGACGTAATATTTCTTAATCGGTATAATTTATTTAATGATTTTCTCCTGGATCACCCAATGAGTGATTTGTATAATGGAAAATAGGGCCTAGTAACCCGATGCTTGTTGTACAAGGTGACTAATATGGGATCTGTTGGTTTTGTTCTAATTCTGTTGATTTCTTGGGGATCTGTACGTTTCTTGTGTATTACACTGCACTCTCTCTGGAGTATATCAACTCACCTGACAAAATCACTAATTTACAAACCAGTTGAAACTGAGCTAGTGGCTAGGTAAAATATTCCTCAGAATATATGTAGGTGTTAAGTAAATTGGTTTAAGAAATGAACCATGGTTAAATTTCTCCTTTCTGAATAGGTTTTTGAGATGACAGTAGTCGAATATTTGTGGTAGGTTAATGTTTGGGAGGTGGTATGTGTAATTGAGAACTCGTGCATAATCGCATCCGGAATATAATACTCCCAAAGGTTATTTTTAGCTTTCTAGTTAGCTGAATTTAGCATGATTTTGAGAGTGAAATAAGTTTACAGAGAGCTACATGTGTTTTCCATTAACTTCTGTGAGAGTGGTCGTGTATTCACACTCAACTGAGAGACAAGTGCCAATCCCATTTTGAATATCCTGTTGATGGTAATAAGGTGTAAGGGGTGGAATGGGGGCTCACTTAGGTTCCCGGGGTTGCTGCAGCACCACCCCTGGTTTTAAATTACAGTTAGAGGTTATTCATCTACAGTTAACATATCACAAATATTTAAATATAGAAATATCACCTTTATCTCCTAATTTGTTATTACTGTTGGTTTTGTGTTTTGGAATATACTGAAGAATTATATATTTTGATAAATTCTTTATGAGTCCAAATATCAAAGCGGCTTAATTTGAAGGTAAACATTTGAATTTTTACAAATGCTTGACATATTAATGTTTAGGATAAGATTGTTAGACAAGTTGTAAGGTGTAACTTGACCTTTATTTAAAATTACAGTATTTGGTTTGAAAGTTGAAATTTTGTTTTATCAACATTTTGAAGTTTGGTAAGGTCCAAGGGCCGAGTCGCTCATGACAAACCCTCATTTTTGAGGTTATTTATTACCCAGTAAGCAGAAACTTCACATTGATGTAGGATGTTTATAAGTCTTGTTTATAATAATGTTGTACAATTGGAATATATAAGTTACATTATTTCATACAAGTGGGTTGAGATCATTTAGAAAATTGATATTTGGTAGGTAGAAATTGAATTGTTGTGAATGTAGTGCTATATACTCAAACATAATTTTGCAGGATTCTAAGAAAAGATTGTTGACTTAGTTTATTGTAAGTTTGTATGTTAATTCTTATTACGGAAAACATTGATAGATGCAAATTAATAGCTTCTTGTTTATTTAATTGAAAATCTGATATATTTGCTTAATTGAAATTAATCTGAAAACGTATTTAACACATCTTTTTGCTTTTCAATCTGCGATGGTAGGGTCCCGGAATCGATCGCGTAAATGTAAGATTATTATTTCATCTATTTATGTCATGTACCCTTTTGCACAGTGTCAGGGTCAGGTTGACCTCTAGATATGTCTGCATGACCTTGACCTCCCAAACACTTGTATATATTACAACAAAACATCCAGCTATACCTGTTTTTGTTATAATTTGTGAACACTGCTGTCAGTAGATCTTTAACAGGGTTCATAAAGTCCTTTTGAAAAGTTCTTATTTTATTCCAAATACACTTATATTTGAATTATTTGACAATATTTGAATTTCAAAAGCTGCAGAATTATCCTTTCATTTCATTTCCTATCTTGTATCCCAGTCAGTTAAGACTTAATAGGTCAGCTTTATAATTTTATTACATTTGAAAATGTATTTCTTTGGGAATTGAATGAAATTCACGTTTGAGGAAAGGCGAAAAGTCCTTGAAGTGACTGTTGGCACTTGAAAAATCCTTGAATAGCCCTTGATATATTTTTACCTTAAAGATGGATATGTGCTCCCGAACGCGAAATACGTTTGGTGCTATCAGTGTGAAATAAGTAATATAAACATTGTAAAAATGTATGCTTAATTAAATTACGCCATATTCCTGTTGTCCCGGGGATGCATACAGATTTACTGTCTACTTTCAAATAGCAAGCCTCATTCTAAACTTCCTCTGATGGTTTTCCCAAGAGTGTTCTGTCGATTTCTGAATACTTTCCGAGTATAAGCTGAAGCATTTATTTGCAAGCACAACATTTCTGAAAGTTTATGAAAATTTTCAAAACTCTTTCTGAAAGTTTGGAATGCATTCATTTCACTGGCGTCTTAAAAGGAGATCGGTGTCTTTCACGAGGTGAAAAAATAACAGATGCGTTGTATGTTGAGTGAATTCATTGAGATACATACATATTTTATCATATATTTTATCGTTCCCAATGTTAATTTTTGAAGAGGAAGTATAGAATTTGACCACATATCCAACTTTAATGTTTCTGTATGAACCATGTTTACAATCAGCTACATGGCTCCTCCTTCAGATAGATCAATGAGTAGTATGATAGAGGCATGGTGTATTAGTGTGTATATTCACTGATTTTACAGATGTCCCTTGTTTTAACCTTGTGACTAGTGTTTACTTTGGTTTCTTATTTATTATGAGTATTAAAGGGACATGATCAGAGTTGCATCTCCAATAACAAACAAAAACTAAAAAACCATTCAAGTCGGTCTGACTAAAACATCGATACATCAATTACATAACGACGAAATCCTACTAATAAACTGTAGTTAACTGTCCATTATTTGCCGAAAAGTTTACTTACTCGAACTCGACAATTGCTATACGTTCCCCATTTTGGGGACGTCATCGTTTTATCGGTAGTAGCTAAAATGGTGACACGCCAAAACGGTGACACGCCAAAACTTGGCGAAAATCTACGGACAATTCAGTGTAATGATAGATGGATATATATATCTTTTGTTGTCACCGTTTGGACCAAATATCGACGCCCAAATATCTGTCCCTGTTTCATCTAATTGTGACTGTTTCGTCCAATCGCATGTCATTATTATGGCGTAACACCGTTTTACCCAGTTCTATATTTGCTTACATTCTTCCAAATGCAATGTGCAATCCATTTTTAGTGTAAGATGAAGCGTTTTCTTTATCGCCTCAATTAGAGTGAAGTCCTTGCGTAAAAAAAATCAGAAAAAAATACAGCACAATATTATATTACTAGATGAACAGAAAGACAAGCTCTGAACATAGATTGGCACACCTGCATCTCTGATCATGTTCCTTTAAGATGGCAATATGTTAATATCATAGATGGATCCAATGGGGGGAGGGTGCAGGGGGCACCCCCCCCCCCCCCTTTTCACCCAAATGTTTTAATTCTGCAGAGGGATTTTTTTTCAGTCTGCAACCCCCTTTTTTCCCCAAATCATGACATGCACCCGCTCCCCCCCTCTTTTCCAGAATCCTGGATCCACCTATGAATATATGAACTAAACAATTGTGTCTTAGTTTAGTATTGTAAATTATACACAAAAACCTTTGACAAATAATAGTGTAGTGTGTTAGGTTCAGATGTTATATAATGGGGTATTGTAAGGCAACATAGCAGTGTATTTATTCTTCAATGATGATGAACAAGACAAAATGTTTTCTTACTGACTTTTGTTGAGCAGATGTTATAAGTATACAGCACATCATATATGTAGGGTAGCATCCTGATCCCATTTTGAGTCTGACCCCATGCACTGCACTGGCCTAATATATGTACCTTCACTTTCATGAATTTTGAATTAACGTGTATTTAAATTGAAAAAATATTAACATGAATTAATGGGGTATGAGTTTTTTCAAAATTCGCACAGCACCTTGAAACTTGGAAAAATTATTAAATTTTAAAATAAATTTTCATTACCTGGAAATCATGGGAAAATGAGGTGTTTTAAAAGTTTTAAAATGGAGCTGGAAAATCCTGGAGTATTCAGCTTTGCTACATTATTTTAATATCCAAATGTTGTGGAAGAAATTTTGTTCTGTAGAAACATCATCGAACTTTGAGAGTTAATTGTTACATCAAATTTTCCTGGTAATTTTCACCTGGCAACATTCTAAACCACCTGGAAGGAGTTTAAGAAAAAGAAAAAAACATTGAAAAGTCTTTAAATTTCATTGTACACTGGTTTTCATTTATAAATCTGGTCAGCTTTATTTACTGGTTTCAGTATATGTATATGATGATAGCATCAATACATGAGCCATCTGTTGCCCTTAACTCATGGGGATGGAATGGATGTATGGGTGGAATGGGAGTCCCCTGCAGATTCTTTTTGCAAAGCTATATAGATTTGCCCCGAGTATGTAGTTGTAGACATGGTCAACTAAAAGATGTGTTTATATGACGACCAAATGCATGAGGCTTAAACATGAAAGTTGTTGCTTTGTTTAGTGCATGTACAGTAAAATTTGTGCATAGAAGTAGTGTTGTATTCCACTGATAAAATGCAGGTAGGAATTGTTGAAATACACCCACTTGGTATTATTTATACCCGTACAAGAATAATAACATTTACTCAAAGGCTACAACAAGAAAAAGTGTTTGTTTGCCTTTTTCTGACCAACCAATCAAAAATGCCCTTAAACTCAAAATATTTCATCACTTTTTTCAAAAATATAGTTGTTATGGTTTTAATCTTAAACCATCTCCGATTTGTATGTTCTCTGAAAGACACACAACCATACCATTTTGACATTGGATAACAATTATTGGGCTTACTGATGAAAGCATTATTTTTATATTATTCTTTGAGGTAAAATTTAGTTTATCTGTCTACCAATAGCTTTCAGTGTTGGTCGGAAATAGTCAAACAAAAATAGTTTTGAGGATAGCCTTCCGTAAAGCTTTAAGTACTGTACTTTCACTGGTCACATGCTTGAGATGACTTCAACTGAAAGTTAAAATTGTGTAACTGATTGTTTTCATAGTTTATCTCTTTGTATTCCACAAATCAGGCTTAAATGCAAGTTCTAGATGTTAGACATGACAGAGATTTTATTATCTAGTTTTAGAATGTAATACAGTAATTATTTAATCAATTCTCGCAAGTGTTCGCACATCTGTTAATAGGTTTGTCAACTGGGGTAGACCTGAATCCATGTTTGTCTTGTTCATAATGGAGACGAGATTGTTTCTGGACATTGTTTGCATTGTATGTAAGAATAAGCAAAGTTGATTTCAATTTTTGAATTTAGGGGAATATGAGGTTGGAGATGAGCAGTGGAAACGGGATGAAATCCTGGCTGCCAAAATCAAAAAATTTCTGTCGGTGAGTTAGACAATGTTTGTGGTCCATTCTGGCCCTTCCTTTGTAAGACTAGACCTCCCTGTAACATTACCGTCAACACCGAGCAATGCTAAAGCCAAAACTGTGAAAGGGAATTGTATGGATTGTACATGAGTAATATTGCTTGAATTATTTGATTTTGGATGATACTGAGCATCTGTGAGTTGTTTGGTGTTGGCTGGATAAATGTTATGGGACAGTGACCAGTGGTCACTGCATGGTCAAGCCAAAGGCAGGACTGGTATTTGGCATTGCTCGTATATAGTATTGGTAAGCACTTAGCTTACATCATGTTTTCTCCTCTTTCTAGGGGATCTAGAGAGTATCAGCGATCACGCCTCTCTAAGGTCCTCAAGGCCTTCAAATAGACATGCTAAAATGTTGCAATTTGAGCAAGGGCGTGGCGGGTCCCTCGATGATGAGAGCGGGTCGTCGGACCGGCAAATAAAAGATTCAGGCATAGACACTGGCTTTTCCAGTAGTAATCAAACTTTGAATGAAGATCTCCTTAACTTGCTTAAGGTACAAACACCAGAAGCCTTTTTCTATTGTTTGCTCCTCTTTGTTTCGTGCTTGGTTTGTTTGGTGATGTTTCTCTTCATCTCTCTTGACCTGTTGGTCGTCGGCTGTTTCTTCTTATCTGTTCCCTTTGTCTTTTCCGTTTGAACTTTTTTCCTGTCATAAATTTTAAAATATTCAGTGTTGGAAAATGACATGCAAAATAATTATCACAAGAAGAATTCTTTATTACCCAAAATCAACTATATTTAAGTTTTGCCTGATCCTCTGTTTGGTTTCAGTAATGGCATCCGAGGGTTCTTAGTGAATGCATATGTTTTTGCTTTGTTTGAAAACGCTATGGTTTATTTTCGACAATTTTGCAAGCTTGTATTTTATATTACCAATTCATTGAAAATCATAATTCGTTTATTTAGATTCCACAACCTTTTAATGATTAGGTTATGAGCATGTTATGAGCATCCTCTTGAAAAGTATTAAAACAGGTGGTTTGTGGAGCAGAGTTTATGATTTTGTCCTCTGCTGGGATAAGACACAAGCTAATTTTTCAGTTTGGCAGAATCTAAAAATCTTACAAAAAAAGTCCCAAGAGAAATTATGGACACTGTCTTCAACTGTATGTGATTTCTTTGAATTCTTTGCTCTTCCTTCGTAGCAAATACTTATGCTTGACCTGAGATCGATTATCACCCAGGAATGGTAGTGTTAAATTTATACATTGTTTTCTTCTAATGGCATTTATCCAACCTGATAGTTTTTATGTGTTTGATATGTGTGATATCTGATAGGATAAATGAACACTTTGGGATCCTTTTTTGTTACCATAGTTGAGTGATGATTGCGAACATGTAAAAAACATTCACGATTGAAACATAGTTCCACTTAACTTCAATAAAATGATGCTGAAACGTAAAATGATCATGTATCTGAGTGGTTAGGAAAGTGGTAACTCTTTTTTGGAGCTTCAGGTTGTGTTCAAAACGAGCGAGTTTTTCCATAAGTAGCAAGATTTATAGCTGTCAGTTCAGGATAAATCTAACTTTTTGGTGTAAAATTATGAACTTTTGGATATTTTTAGAGTCATACTTTCATGTGTATATTTACCTGCTCAAACATGCAGTTGCTATAGATACAGGATAAATGCTCAAAGTAAACAAATATTTAAAACCACTCAACTATTCAGAACAAATTCAGAGAAACTTGCCATAGAAATAAGATTTTACAAAAATGCATTACGTATTTGTGTATTTATGAAATCTGTAGCATATGCTGTTATCTCTAACAAGTTCTAAGCATTTCATGAAATAAGGTTTCTTCTTGCTTGTTTAGTTGTTTCCTAGGCATTTGCTTTTAATCTGGTGATGGTTGGATGAATTTGTTTACGGGAATGTGTACCAGTATGCTTATATACTTACCATATACTTTTGATCTCTGTATACACATTGATAGGATAACTTGGATTAATTGATGTTTCTAGAAATATTTACTTTTGTGACTAATTTGAATTTGAAAGATAAAAGATTGAAATTTGTTTTAACTTGATTTGAAGATGATTATGGACCTGAATTAAACCATCCTCGAAATCCAGGGCATGACTCCCCCAACAATGGAATATGTCATGTGCCCTGTAATCAATCCTATTCACAACGATCATCTCAAGGCGGGTGTTTGACCAATCCGTGAAGCTTCCATAGCAAAGGCTTGTGTCCAATCATGTGACGAGCCTCTCCTAACACTCGGCGAAGTAAAGATGTTTAAATTTATCAATAGTTTTTGCAAATTTTTCTCATGCCATTAATGTGACATTTCTTCGGTTGTCTATATTTAGCACATTTGGACTTTCGATACTCACAAAATGATTGTAATGAGTAGGAGTGATTCCAGGGTATAGGACGGACGGTTGGGGGGAGTCATATATGCCCTGGATTTCGAGGATGGAAGTAATCCAAGAATGAATAAAACTGTGTCTAATTTAAGTGCATGATCACTAGATCATGAAGTTTAGCAGTGATGTTTTCTAGTGAAAAACATTGTTTAAAACACATGCTGTAGAAAAACTGAATTGGTGCTTGTACCTTACCAGCATCCGGTTACCTGGCAACCATCAACTGATGGGTCAAAGTGGATAGGTCACATGATCCTAAAGAAAACACCCCTGGAGGGAAGTGGACAGAAGGGTGATTCAAGTGCCATATTAGGTAGGTTTAACTGCAGTTATCCTGTCCAATTTCAACCCTGTGTGGCTTCCGGGGAGTGACATGGTGTCACTTGGATAGAATAGGGCCTCAGTAACCCAGTGCTTGTTGTACAAGGCGACTGAAATGGGAATCTTTTGCTTTCTCTTTCTTACTATCAATCCTGTGTTGTCCCTTTTCCTGATGTGCCTCTTGCACATCACATTGCG
>JAUELE010243539.1:0-11238 GCA_031471655.1 Diodora aspera | reverse complement strand
GGATTCCGACTGGAATTCGGTACAGGGACGAGATTCTTGATCCCATTGTCAGACCGTTTGCAGATATCATCTGCCTACAGTTTGTTCTTATAGATGTTAATGCTCGCCCACACCGTGCTAGGGTAGTCTCAGATTACATGGAGCAGGAGACAACTGAAAGAATGGAATGGCCTACCCGCTCACCAGACCTCAATCCAATGTGCATGTGCATGGGACATGTTAGGGCATGTAGTTTCGGCATGAGTTGTACACCCACGGGTCCTGGACGAGCTTCAGGCGGCCTTGAAAGAGGAGTGGCAGCGCCTTCCACAGCACCAGATTCGTCGGCTGATAATGAGCATGGATCGCCGTTGTCTGCATGTTGTTAATGCACGGGGAACCACACACGTTACTGACATTCCATTATGGTCCAAACATTCACTTTACCGACTGGTCTTTGCAGTTGGATCCAAGTCAGGATAATCTCATTGCAATTCATCAGTATGACCACAATGATTTTTTCCTAACATAATCTACTTTTCTTTCACTGTTTAATACATGTTTAAACATGAAGTAACCGTTTGTGATACAAATAGATGGCGCTTGAATCCTTTGTAACTGTTACAACTATACACCTCGTCAGAAGTATCCCACACCAATTTGAAACTTACACTAGAAATATAATTTTCGGTGTTTGACACCACAAGTACATATGTAATATACGACACCATCTATGAACATAATCTCACACACACCCAGTTCCGAGCTGCACGTGCATGCTTGCCTTGCGCATGCTTGTTCCAGGGGTCGGTCACATAGCCCCTTTCGGCGTATGTTATGTTGGTAGACACAGCTTTATTTTGACCAACCAATGAAATGCCTAAGCATCCAGTGCCACCGAACCAAAGATGGCAAATTATTGGTATGCATCAGACTGGTATGTCATGTCGTGCTATTGGAGCACAACTGAACATTAATCACACTGTCATCAGCAGGCTCATACTGCTACCGGTGAAGTGAAGGATGCATCGAGGTCGGGACGTCCCAGAAAAACCAATGACAGGGAAGATCATGCTCTCGTACGCCAAGCCAGACGAAGCCCAATGTCTACTTGTACACAGCTGCGACATGGATGGCATCCGTACAACAGATCAGAGTGTCCAACTTAGTGATAAAAAGTGAGTGGTGCGATATTTATGACGAGGTGTATAGTTGAGACAGATTGTGTTAAAAAATGAAATTTGTTTCTGCTAAATTTCTGAACATTTGTTTCATTTTGCAGCCTAAAAGATTTGACAAAATTTGCCCGTTTAGTATTCTCAGAACCTTGATAAACCGGTCACATGGTCTCAATACCAAACTATTTGTCTTGCATTGTCCATTCTGTGCTCTACGGAATGTAATTGTCCATTTTAACTTGGTTTCATGTGGTACCTACAATGTTTGTTCGGGCCAATTTCATGGAGCACCTTTGGGGGGCGTCTGTCAGGCCTTAAGCAGCAGCAATTCCGTCTGTCATTGGCCTTTTTATACTCTATGTGGGGCACCTGATCATTTTAAACTGGTTTGAGATGGAACCTGGTATGTTTGATCCAAGACATTTTTGGGCCCTCCTTTCAGGTCAACAGGGACCACACGCAGCAGAGGGTATTCGGCAGACGTTCATATCTGCACATGTAAGGTCACATCACAGATGCGTCTGTGCTCAGATGTTGGTACCTCGTTCATTTGATAAAAACGCTCTGGGCTGCCGGTCTACAGGGTAGACGTAGCGTAGGTTAGCCGGAGGTTGTCAACCCTGAGGGGAGAGGTTGCGTCCTACAGGGCTCGCTCCTACATTGGTAGTGGTTCTGGCTGCAGAATGTCAGAGGACACCACAAGAGAACATCATTTCGCAGCAGGTGTCAAAATGGATCCACTCATTTCTGGTAACCTCCATTATGTGAGGGCAAAGGTTTCATCGCCAGTAATGTGGTTGAATCTATAGTAGGGCTTGTTAATCTTTCAGCAATATGCCCATTTTCACAAATTTAGTGCAGGAGGAAACCCTCCATCACAGTTTGAGGTATCCCGGTATATCTATAAACATTAATTAGACAAGACAACACTCAATTTAATACATATTGATGTTTATTAACAAACACTGTATTTTATTGATGACAATCTAAAGATAAATACTTGTACGTACATAAAAGCTTTCAAGAACCCGTTCATAAAGTTGATCAGCCTGACAATTTTGTACAAACACAGCACTAAGCACCTTCTTTACAGCAGATGTTCTCAATGTGCAGGACACAGTTGATCTTTAAAAAAAAAAAAACATATGGACCAAACAAATCATTTCATACTAATAGCAAGATAAAATGGCTGTGAATTGAGAGATTTGCATTTTCCATGCAGGTGCAATACATATTGGCGGCACAACTTAAGAAACCTGTAACAGAGTCCATAATTTGGGGACTTTGCCATATCATGCTATGAAAAAAAAGAGGCTTCTTAAGAACCATCTAATAATTTAGTCCATTAATCAACTGTTATGCTGCAAGTTTCACAAGATATAGCTACTTGTCAAGTAGAGATTTGATCCAATGTTTAATAATATAAAAATAGAAATCTCCCAAGATGGACCAAATGATTTACTGACAAGTACACTTCTTGCTTCTGGAGTTACTGCGATAGCACTGAAAGATTGCTAAATATTCAACATTCGATGAGTCTTTTAATGCACAATAAAAACACAAAAACCCTTTGATAGGTGCCACACCACAAAGAATAACAGAAGCAGCACAAAACACCGGTTTCACATTCTGCTAGTCATAATTTACAAACTATCCAGATAAGTGGTATCCTGCCACGAAACTTGCATATTAAATAAATAGATTCTTAATGCCCTATGAAAACTTTTTGAACCTCTCCCCCACCCAGCTCATTTCAATATCTATAAATGTGTTATTCAAGAATCTATCCTTGTTGCACAAACAGAAAGAATGACTGAACCATTAGTCAGTGGGATTCAAATTTCTTATTATACATCAGGAATCCTCATACAGAAATTAGCTTTTGAACTTGCAACTTAAAATACAGTCCCAAATGAAGTCAAAAGAAATCCCATAAATCTTTTACATTTTTGGAAAACATCTGATTCTTCAAGCAACCAGCCTTCTCATTAAAACGGAAATGTTTGAAACCTCAAGTTAATAATCACTTCCAAAGTCAACCTTTTCTAGACCTAGTACAAAACATCCATCTCATGGGTCATATGCTCACAATTCTCATCAAATTATCTCTAGTAAAATGTAAAGTGTAGCCAATTATTTTTTTTCTGAATTTATACCCTGGTGTAATATCACTGGTTATACATCTTTGAATGCTTTCAAACACAAGAAGCCCGTGATCCGAGAAACTGCATGCTGTTATTGACTTTTTGACCAACAATAAGATAATCCCTGTGACTGACCGTTTGCATTACAACAATAAAACATCTTGGCATTTGAGATTTGGACAACACAAGTAGCTGTCCCATTCTAAAAGATTAATTAGTTTTGAATGCTTTGATCTGACAATCATTATGCAACTGCCTTTAATGTGAAGACCAGAAAAGTAATCAATACCAGTTTGACCACTGGGATACATTTTAAACTATCAAGTTATGAAAACCGGAAAAAAGAACAGGTTGGTACTAGCAAACCAAACAGGTCCTACAAAAAGATCTTCAGTATTGCTTTGTTTGCAGACAGTTTAGCTAACGTGGTACAGTAAGCCTGAAAGGTTTGTCACGTCCTATTTTATACATCTCGGCTACAACCAGAAAGCACCGACAGCAGTGCTAAACATACAGATTAAAAGAACAATTACAACTGAAACCATATTAAAAGTCAAAACAATTAACTGGACGTAATGTGAAATACCTGTGTCTCTTCATGCTGCCGAATAGTATAGTATTTTAAGTACTCAATCACAAACCATGGCATAATAGATTTCATTCTGGCCAAATCATACTAGTTCTCTAGGGACAAGACATATACACAACTACAAAGAATAACTGTATTTACACATTACAAAAGATAACAAGGTACTAATATAATTGCATACAGTCTCCCTGTTTAAAATAATGCATGATTTATATACACAAAGTAAAATTCTAACAATGTCCTGATATCCATAAATGATTTGGAAAAGTGTGCTTTCAAAGATGTTCAAATTACTTCATATGCCAACAATACACAATATTAGTTATACAAGACATGGCAAACAATTCTACACTATCAAGTAACATACAAAACAAAACATGTTTCTTTTCATAAAAGTGAATGCTTGAAGACGTTTCAAAATGTCTCCTCCTTAATTTTCTCTGTAACAAACCTAATCTCGAAGGTCAGTGTAGTGGCATCCATCCACCTGCATCGCTAATTAAAAACGAATGTCAGAAACTGGTAAATACAGGAACAGAGTAAACCATGAACAGGATCTGAATAAATTGATTTGCAATAGATTCCTCATAACATCTTTGGCTGCTAAAGTAAGATGTTAAGATGCTAGTATGTAAGCATGTTTTGCATGTAGCACTATGATACAAAAAAAAATATTTGCATGGTAATTATAAAGATCCAAGACAACTCGCTCAACATTTGGGTTTCATTAAAGAAATCCAAAACAGTCACTTGTTTTTCTTTTAAGGGAGCATAAAAACGACTTTAGAAAAGAAGTCTTCAAGAAACTATTTTTGAATGTATAGACACATGAATTATGGACTTTCAGGAACTAGTATCTCCAAAAGCATTTCTCTTTCCCAAGAGTGTTAATGCATACGTCATATGTTCCTTCCCTTCGCTATAACATGCACACAGCATGTGTTCTATATAGCAGGGAACGACAGAGAGGAAAACTATCCCCGAAAAAACCCTAAACACACTTGAACAGTTTCAACATTTGAACAAGCTGTTCAAATGACAATCATGGTTATATAACAAAGAACAAAGAATTCAGACATGTACATTTCAATGATACATTCCATCTCGTATGTACACTACAGTGAAATCGGACAGAATCAAACTTGGATGGACAAAATGTCCTGTATTTAACAAATTTACAGGCTGATGCGTTTGCGTTTAATTTTAATGCCATTTCAGCATATGCATTGACAATTTCCTTAATGAATCCAGTACCCATAGATTGTTAGCAGCTTTTCAGACTCGAAAAATGCTACTTTCACCTGTAATCAGAATACAAGGCCTCCTGAAATATATTACGGACTTCTTGGAAAGTCGTTTTTAACCCCAAAAAGTTTGAAACGGGCAAATTTCACTGCAAATCTGTCTCACAATAGTCCCTATGATTAAAAAAGTTTTTTTTTTGTTTCTTCTTGCCATACTCCAGTCATGGCGTTCTAATATTGACCATCTGCAAAACCAAGTAGAAGACTGCAAAACAGCCCAGGATCCTTTTTCTCATAAATAATGCTAGTCGTTACTGTACACTGAAGTCGTTCGGCAAGTTACGGTGTCTCATTAGCATTGTGAATGCACAAACTAACAGAAACTTTCTCTTATTTTCATACAAATGATAAATCCATTTAAAATACCTGCAGTGAAGAGAGACCTTGTGAAGCACAACCCTTTTAAATATGTATACACAGATAAATAATGTTTGTCAAAAAAAAGTTCATAAACTCAGACTTGAATGAACCAAAACAACCACAAATGGAGAAAAGGTGGAAAATATCTACCAAATCTTTGTTTTGAAGAGAAATAACATGAGGTAAGAGACAAACCCTGCGTTTGACTGGTGTCAAGTTAAGAGCCAGAGGTACCCTAGTCAATACAGACATAAATAACGGACATAGTTACTTGACTGGAGTTGTACAAATGAGTTTTAAGGCCAAGGTTTTGGAACTGATGTGCATAAAAATTTGTTATTGAGGTAGTGTTTTCTTCAAGAGGTTTGTTACATGTGAGATATGCGATACTGTACGACTCGGAAAGCATATTTCTTTTCATAAAAACTCAAACAAAATAAATACAATACATAGAATAACTAATCTGCCCTAGCCCTAGTTTTTCAGGTTTTTAGATCAACAGTTGCTTCATACATGATTTTACTTCACAAACTTCTGCCATATGTTTGTAACTATCTGTACAAACTTCTTTAGTTGCCAGTGTAAACTTCTGCCATTTACACAGTAGAAACATGCTGTCCGCACTGAACATTTACACTCTTGTGTCAGGAAGGTTGAAAATAACTATAGAATACTCTTGGTTCTCATCCTTTGTGATGACACAATTTGCAAATGTCGAAATATTTTGGCTGTGGAGTATACTTAGAGAGAGATGAAAGACGCTAGACAAAATGGCAAAAGAAATGAGAGGAAAACGTTTCCCTATCATTTTCTTACTGAAATGTTGAAAAATGTATCGCAGATATTAAATGTCATTGTCCTGCATAATCAAGAATAAAAACCTTGAATCAGAAGATAGTCCAAGATACCTGAGTAAACACCTCTTGCTAATACCTCATAAGTTATACAACAGCTTGACCATTAAAAGGTGCTACAAACCAAGTCCATACAAGAGCAACCAGTTTCAGAACGTCAGTCAGTCAATACAAAAAAATTCATTTTCAGAAAATGAAAACGTTAAATTATTCTTCATACACAAAGTCTTAATTTTAACCGTCATACGAGGAAACTTGAGTCTGATTGAATACAGTATCAATCTCCAATCCGAATACACTACAATAATTTAGAAAAAGTTGCATACAGGCAAAAGTGTTTACAATTTACACAATGCAAGCGATTTAGAGCGAATGATTTAATGTTTTACATGGTTTTCTGCAATCTTTCAACCATATCACCATATAGTGTCACCTATAAAAGTAGGTGTCAGGGTTCAGTCTCTGGGCTGAACAGAGGTACCTGGGTGGGAGTTGAACCAATAACAGGCTAAGCTTATGCCGCTCTCTAGAAGATTAAGAAATTTACAGAATGATAGTTGATGCACCAGATCAACTTTCAAACTGCCAAGTAAGACACATTTAAGTAAGTTAAATGAGCTTACAAAATATCTGAGTCACATAACATGATTCAAATGTAAAGTAAAGATATTGTTGTGTACTTAATCCCAAATACATGATAATGTATAAATCATGACTGAAAATTACAAACATTATTGAAAGCACCATGAAAGCAGGGTGTGCACAAAGAAATGGCATCATGCAAGAATTTTCATTCCCCAGGGTTTTTTTTTGTAATTCTACTAAATTCATCTATGGCAAGTATTGCCATACAGAAATCTTCCTTGGAAATGATCTGTTTTATAAGTCAATGTTTTATGTGACCAAGACCGTGAAAACTAGCGAAAACATTAAGCAGTGTTCAGACACCTTCATAAAGTGTTACTGACCCTTGAAAATGAACAGATGAACAGATGCACAGACAAGCAGCCAACTATACAGAATATAAAGTGTTAAACATGAAGGAAGTGAGAATGGTAAATCGCCTTTTTACAAGACAGATTCTCTGTTTGAAATGGTGCAAATGTTGTTCATAACCGAGATTCATATAAGCACTTACTACACCAAGTATGATTCAAAACTAACTTAGCGAAAACATGAATCTTGCAAGATGTTGAGAAACTAAGGATCTATCCTTGTGAAGCTGTGCCATTCACAACACAGTACCAGTATTAAAACTACTGTCGAAATATATCTCTTAGACTCCAAAAACAATATGCAATAATTGCAGCCTCTAAGTCTAAGATTAATACCATAGTACAATAAAGAAAGGCATGCAGGAGCATGTTGATGGTGGTATTTTGTCCAAATATGAATCAAAGGCTTTTATTCTCTAATGCTGCACAAACATACATGTTAAAACACAATTAATTTTCCCTCCCAATAACCAGTTGGTGTAGCAACAGCTTAAAAACTCAAAGGCATTGTCTATGTACAAATCAATTGGACAAAAGTTTAAAACAATACAAAGCACTGCAGTATACTTTTCAAAGCTCAGAGAGAAGCTACAGTTAAAAGCTCAAATATTTCTTCATAATTTATAAAAGTACTCAAAAGACAATTAAATCTAGTTTCACCAAATTACAAGTATTATAGGACAGAAAAACAAATCACTTCCATGATTAAATATATAGGAATAGCAAGATCCAATTGTAAAGTGTTCTGAAGAAAGAAAAAGTGAAATGGTCAAAATTATTAGCATATATATAAGCTCTTTTCAAATGTCCCTATAAATAATTTAATACAAATTAGAGACAGTATCCACATGTATATGTGCAATAAAATTTACTTGCTGCCAGAACTCTCAAAGTGAGTTATAAGATGATAATTTGGGCGACTTACCAAGGTCAGATACGACAAAAATACCCTGTCCTACTGAACGCACAAGCAACAGACATGGAAAGAGTAAGACAAGATCAGGCTTTGCAGACAAAAATTAACACCTTGTGATAGTAATAGTTTGTTAATGAAGTTGCAAGTCACCTTATACAGAAAGTCTTTTCTTTTAACCAACTCTTCAGCACAATGAAATCTAGAATGAAATTTACTCCTTCGAAAAGAGCAGTGGTGCATTAAAAAATCTGCACATTGATGAAAGGACCAAATAGAATGTGGGTCATATTCATACTATTTTGAACGTCTCTGCTTTCATATGTATATTTCAGAGAACAATGCAGGCAGGCATACATCATATGCACTGGTTCTATAAAAACAGGGTTTTTTTTTAGCCACTAAAAATGTGTATCAAATTCAATAGTTATCCCCAAACAGACTTTGGTACAAACAGTAGTTCACCTGAGAAACTGCTAAACGTTTTATTGATAATCAGAACAATCTTCTTCTCAAAAGAATACTCTACTGGTTGTGTAGGATTTTCATGTTGACACATAACATATGTATGCATAATTTTCATGCTATGGCACATTTGCAAACTAACTTATACCTGTACAAGCTTACCGATCATGTAAATTCAAATTTACTTTCGTACAGTTTGAAACACTTTGTCACATGGTAAAATGCTTTTGAGATAGGCTCCGACATGTTTTCCAAAACACTTAAAAAAAAAATTACAATAGTATCAATCACTTTTTTTTATTCCACGAGGAAGACATTTTGACCACACCAAAATGTGCATCTTTTTCTCACTTATCTTTTTAGCTTGAAACAATTAAAAATAAATCTTAAGCTAGGTTGGTGTAGGTGTGTTGTTTGTAGGTAATAGTGTGCGAGAGAGAACGTGAATGATTGGGAGGGAGAGAAAGAAAGGTATAGCGAAGAGTTTTAGGACACCCCTTAAAAATCATGGATAGAACATACCATTCTTCTTACAAATAGAAATCACCCTGTTTTTATATTTTTACATGGACTTATGCTTCTGGATACTTTTATTTATAATTGATAGTTATGAAAGAATTCTCATTTCAAATTTCAACCATAACTTAAAAAACAAAATGGCATGTTTCATTTGTTCCCAGAATAGTCACAAAAATATATAATTAAGGATCATTAGCAGAAAAGGGTCAAGTCTGTCGGATATCAAAGTACACAGAAATGATGAAAGAAAGCACTTGAGTATATTCCATAAATCAAAGTGTTATAAACTGAACCAGCACTGACAGAAAAGACTGGATGGTCACAGTTGTAATAATCTGAAATACACATTTTCCCATTTGTGTCTCCAAGATTCAGATTAAAACTTTATTTAGAGATAACACGTACCAGCGGCAAGAAATGTGAACCCTGATAATAAATATCCATAAAACCTTAAATTTCTTTAAATTAAAACGATACAAGAATTGACTTTTCAGACAAAATAACAACTTCTGTGATCATGAGTTCTTTGTAAGTTGCCAAGATCAGGACTGAAAAACAGAATAAATGTCAAGTCTCACATTGAGAAAACATTTGACAAATACAAAGACTTGAGTTAATTCCAACTACCATTCCATCCCGCCTTTTACAGGAGTGTAACTTGTGCAGTACGACAGCATCAGATTCCACCCAGTACTTGAACCATCATAAACTATGAAGTATTTCTCATGTCATTAAATGTGTACACAATATTCTTCATGGTTCTGATGACAAAGAAACTTGTTAAGTGATAAATCCTGTATGTGTAAGCTCTAAGTAATGATACTATGCACGAATATCCACTTTAATGTTAACAGTTGTAGAAATGCTCTTTGGTGTTTTACAGTTTATTGTCTTGTTGAATATGGACCAATACAAGCTATCACGGCAAAGTGTTTGCCACCATTCAAAGTGTCCAATACACAGGGAGCACTTGCGCTCTGTATAGGAGATGGTTTTACAAGTTCAACATCATGTTTTGAATCTTGGTCCAATTCAAAACACTCAAACTTGATCCCCAGTGCGAAACACTCTTTGAGCTAAAAATGCTGTGAACAGATCCAACTCAAACAATTAGGAGTCCATCGTCTCCTACGTTTGTTACTTGTCAGAACTGGATGTTGAGTGCCGCCACAAAACTACGGATCAAACTTGGGTGAGGAAACACTCCCACCATGCATTTTCGGTTGTCAATACAATGCATGGTATAACAACAACTGCCTTTTGATTTTCAAGGCAATGCACAACACTTAGACTCAACGCACAAGAAAATGTACCATCAAATCATTCACAATGACGAATCTGGCAACATGATGTATGATGTCCTCTCACTTTATCTGCCTGTTCAAAGGCGCAGTTTTGGCACACCTGTATCTATAAACATTAAAACGTGACACTAGATACTTGAATCCTTGGGAGGTATTTCCTCGTCTGTACTTATGACTGATACTAAGAGGTCATTTCTAGAGGTAGAAACGTTAACGGTGTGAGATAGACTGGCAATACGTTCCACTACACCCGCTGCTGATAGTCTGGCCTCTGCATCATGATCCCAACATTCATCTATTGTACACAAGAGCTGTGCAATACCCTGCAAATAAAAGAAAAGTCCAGCTTTTAGGGAATTCCTGACAATGAAATACATAAGCCCTATCCAACACAGCAAAGCAAAATACAACTGCCATATATGGAACGATCAACTGAAAGCTTGACAGTATTTCTTCATTATATTGAACTAGAAATCAAATCAAATTCATAATCTAAACAAAAACCATCAGAAATGAAATTGCCTGGTGCCTTTCATCCATACTTCAACAAGTCTTCAAGCAACTTACTGGCTGGTTATACCAAATATCCCTAAATGCAGGTCAGAAGTACTCCAGCAACTTACTGGCTGGTTAT
>JAUELE010243538.1:0-19815 GCA_031471655.1 Diodora aspera | reverse complement strand
CAATAACGGGGGCATTGCGCACTATTGACGCAAAAATGTCAATTTCCGTTTCTTACCCATTCCTTCTTTCACGGACCCTAACAGCAGGAGAAACGGTTTAGGTAATGAAATACCGGGTGAATTGTTTACTCAATTCCTACTTTGTAAAGATACAATTAGTTTGGGACCAATTATTATTATCATTAGTTGTTATTGACCTTGAAATTCCAAGTTCCCCTACTTTTTTGGAAGAGTCTAGAAACAAATCGTTTATGACAAGATTGAAAATAGACTAAGTAGAATACCTGAAATATCACGCCCTGTCCAAGAATTTGTATCATACCATATACGTGTATAATATAATATGCACTCAATAAACTCATGCTCAATGCAATTTATTTGGGCAATATTCTGTTCAGGTTTGACGTTTCACGTTAAAAAAATTCATTGTACTGC
The DNA here is from genome assembly GCA_031471655.1 of Diodora aspera. Classification (NCBI taxonomy): domain Eukaryota; kingdom Metazoa; phylum Mollusca; class Gastropoda; order Lepetellida; family Fissurellidae; genus Diodora; species Diodora aspera. Next base: position 19,380 of record JAUELE010243538.1, on the reverse strand, counting down.
ACACCAATAAATCCCCACAACTTATAAACAGGGGCGGCGGGATGTACATTTAAAGTGGTGGGGGAGGGTGGACGCCAGCCCTTTTTTGTCAACAGGTATTATCGTACGGTGACCTATTTCAACTCGAGGCTATTTGTGTTCCCTCACCCATGTCTACTTGCAGACGCCTGTAAGTCATCAACTGACCAAACGACATGTCCCGAGTCAAAACAGGTGTCACGCCTCCGAAAACAAAATGACCGACCCAAGGTGTGGCCAAGAGATATTTCATGCGGAAAGTTTCTGAATGTGTTTTTTCGGGTTCCAGATGTTTAGAAGAATGGGTATAAACCGTTAGCTTCAGGACCAGGGTGTGTTTATGACAAGCATATCACGCAAAAGTTGTGTGCTTTTTCAACACAACAGGCATGTGCAAATGTCATAAGCTACACCAACATTGCGATTTGGTAGCCAGGCATGCATTTACCAATCAAAATTATTGTACGTGTGGGTAATCTTACACTGACAATATTTTCCCCCTGAGTATATATAAAATCTATATATAACCAATGCGTGTAAGAGTGTAAGAGTACTGAACAATTCCAGAGTTAAGCTGACAATGTTTCAACACTTGGTTGCCATGGAAAAACACGAGGTTGCAACAGAAACGGAAAATATTATTTTCAGAAACGTCAAAGCCCAAACAGTACAAACTAATCTGTGTGCAATGTGTGTTCACAAAGTTCTGTTATGGAAATGAACATGACAGTTTAGTTGCCATGGAAATAAAAAATAGTATTTAATGAACATTTAAATCCTAAAAAGGCTAGACCATATCCCTAATCCAGAGCTATGCTCCAGAAACGAAAAGGACACAAAATTTCCACACTGCGTTGCTTTGGAAAAGGAAAATATTACTTTCAGGAAATTAAAGCCCTCGAAAGGCACAACTACGCCATGTGCCCAATGTGTGTACCAAGTACCTGTGAACAGGGCACTCAGCCAAGAAGTATCAGTGTACATGAAAGAAGTAACTTTCTGTGAAAGTAGTCGATAAAACCCACGAATCCATTAGATTGTACAAAGTATCATGAACAATGACGTACGTACTCTGCCAAGTTACAAGCTTGTTTGTTCAAGCCAAAGTGCAGTCTAGGTTTGCTATCGCCATAGCCCAAGGTAACACCCGTTTGGGCCATTTAATTTTGTTTACGTCTCCAGCGCAGTGAGCAGCCAATTCATTGGCTGTAGGATTTCCTTTGGCACGTATTGTCTGGTGATCCTTCAGTGTTAGCCAATCTGCTTAAATTCAGATTGAGTATTTAACTCTGACTTGTAACAACGTTTGCATGAAGGTCTGTGTTGATGTCTCCCCTCTGACGGGAGGAGAGACATTTTATTTTTGGCTTACATGTAGTTGTCGGTGTAGGTGTCCTCCTCCGCTTTTTGTTTCAGTACTTTCCAACAAAACTTTATACACACATTGGACCCATGGTGTAGTTGTGCCTTTTTCAGGGTTTTATGAAATATATACTTCTCGTTTCAGCGTTGCGTTTCTTTGTGTTGCAACTTTACTATGTTGTTTTCCGGAGCAGAACTTTGGATCTGGTCAGCATTGTTACACAGAACTTGACACACAGGTTGGGAACACGATGTTGTTGTGCTGTTGTTTGACCCCCTAACCCCAACTATGGGCGTGTTGGTGAAGGAAAGGGGGAATTCATATTGGAAAGTTTCATTTCTGTACCATAGCTATGGAACTGTTCAGTACTTTCCAACAAAACTTCTCATACACATGGGACATCTGTTTTTACCCGTTTTAGTTCGATCAGATTGTATTTGACTGCTTATTTAGATATATACCAGTGCGCCAAGAGGTTAACAATACGGTGGTTAAGGAAAACTCTACATTTTTTTAGTAATTTTCAAAATAAATATCTCCACGTTTTCGTCTGACAAGCATAAAGATTCAACTGGGTGACCAGTAAGTAAGATAATATACACGTAGCTTCCTGCATCAGCTCGAAAATCAGGTCTTTGCTCTTCAGGCAATTTATTACAACCGGTGTCGTATGTCCTATAATCGAAAACGAAGTGTTAAATCCTAGTGGCAACGACGTTTATTGAGATACTTTAACGCTTAGCCCTGGCACGGTATTGGGCGAGCAGACATGCTGGCAGTAGATAACAGCAGTGCTTACATTAGATGACCCCCTATTATGAAATTATTTTTGTTTGTTCCTACTCCCATAAAAATATAATTCCCAGCCAATATTTGATGCAGATAATGATTAAATCAATCAATAAAACGAATAGGTAATGATAGGAAGTGAACTGGAAGCGGAACACACTTCTGATTGTCGATTTAAGGTTGATTTATATTTTAGTGCATTTTAGCGATTCAGCAGCGCGGAGGTTGGTATCTCAAGAGCGAAACAGAGCACAACAATGCATTTCCTGGGCGGATTCAAACTCACATTGCACGACCAACGCACTACAAATGATTGACATGATCGTAATCTTGGCACTGTGGAGCAAATGATAATTGCATTTCTCTCGGAAACTATTTATTCCATTACATGTAAGTCTAACCTTCAAATCCACAGCTTCTGGTGACAGACATTGGGGAAATAATGCCAATGGTTGATCCCGACTGCTTTTAAAACATAATTTACATGTTTGAAGTGGAACACGGGTCTCAAGACATGTTGAATTTCATGAATGTGTCAAAGAAACCGATACTTTGCTTTGAACATTCATCTTAAACAGAAGTAAACGTTCTCTGGTGAATATGAGAACAGCGATGCTGAATTAAATATAAGTATTTTTCAGTAGATGCCAATGTGTTGCTATTCTTGCCCATGTCTGCCGTACATCCCACCTTAAAAGGAACCACATGGAATGAACGGTCCACGTTTCTTTTGATATTCTGCAATATTGCTTGTGGTTGTCTAATGGGAAGCCTACTAAATTTCCTTGAAAATGGCACTGGTAAGTTACCCAACTACGGCGTGTTCTTTGATGTGTTCGTTACCATAAGTTTGTACACTCCTTAGGGCCTTTGTGAGGGGGTTGGAGAAGTTGTGCTTTGGTAATGTCCTCTGTAGCCCTATGCTTTGGCATGGAAAAACAACCAATACTTTTGTAATAATGAAATTGTTGTCTATCGTTGCTTTAACCGTGCCATGACACATTTAGCGGACATGACACACACAACACATGTACAAAACCCCATCCGACCAATTTCGGAGATACGCTGAAGAGATATTGAAACTTGGGGTATGACATGTCCAATTCAGATGGCACAGTAGCACGAGTACAGTAAAAAATATGAACCACCCACGTTCGACTTCTTATAAACATTAATGTATCTAAATAATGGGAAAACGTTCCACTTTGCTTGAACTCCTGCCATGAATACTAAATGCTAAGTATTGCAGCTTCCATAATCTTTAGGTTCTTGAGCCACCTCATCCGATTTGACAAATACCGTAGGATATGAACAGCGGAAGAAGGTCACTCTTATTGGAAATCAAATGAAATATATTTTCACGTTTGCAGTGACCATATCTTTGGTAAGACAGCAGTGCATGTAACATTAACGTTATTGTATGCCGAATCGATACACACGGATTTACACTTAACACTGCATATGGGTTCACGTCAGTTGTCAAGAAGTAAGACCACTGTAACCAGATAACAATTCCAGACCTGTCTTCTTTGCTTGCAAAACACAAACAACAATAACTTAAAGTAGTTCAGTGTGCTTCTTCAAGTATCACCTACGTCTGTACATGATTAAAATACTTGCCTGACTAATGGTAATATAAGTCTTCATGTGGAAAGAAATGCATTCGATTTTATCCTACAATCTATTACGCCTGTTTTATCACACTATACCTTAAAATCCTTGAACTTTAAATCAAAGTGAAACACAATATTACTTCTATTTTTCACTGTTGGCTTTAATATCCCTGGAATTTGCACTTTCACAATCACTGCAACTCTGCGAAACGGTAGCGTTCAGTATGCAACAACTATATACATGTATCATCAGTCTCGGCTAACACCAGAGTAACTCTGAAAAATTTACAGAAGTTAAAGTCTTCTTTTTCTTATAATTACTTACACGGAGAAACACGATTTTTTTCAGACAACAGATAGCGAATTTAATTCCACATGTTTCTAATATTTCAATAATAGTTTCTACATTCCGTTATTTTAAAGTATACATTTCACATGAATTTACTGAAAATATCATCGCCAATTAAAGAGAAAGAAGCTAGTACCTTCTTCTGTCGGTACGAGTTGATGTGTAGATCGATAAAACTGTCCTTGATGTTGTCACTGAAAACAGATATTTCGAGCGGTATGTTTTCTTTGTTGAAAGGTGTTGTATTTGGTAAACATATGCCAGTGTGAACAAGGCATTACTTAATATTGAAACCAAGTTTAACTCCTGGAGTTTATGAATAAATAAAAGAAAAGTAAAAGAAAACAGAAAGTTAAGAGCTGTATAATGTTTTGAGTCAACACTGAGAGTGTGACTGCATTCTATATCGTTATTCAGTGAATTTCAAGTGTGAGTGTTATCGAAGTACATGTATCTGGATCGAGAAAATATTAACACGTGTTTGCATGTATGAAGAAAACTGAAGACTGATGTTAACAGTATTATGGTCATATAGGACGTTCAGTTACATCGTGCATGTGCGTTGACATGACTTACAAGTATGTAAATATAATGTAAAGGCCTATTTGTAAATTTCATGTTTAGAATGTCTAAATAAGTCGTGCTTATCGTATATGTCGGAAACATTTGTACTCAGTGATAAATTAACCTCGTTAATGTAGTAAATATAAAGTACAAGAATAAAAGTGAACTAACGTCCGAAAGAACAAATGCCAAGACGCCGAGAGACAGATGAATGAAAACAATATATCAAGGGGTTAGAGCCAGAACCACTTATCTCGTTCTGAGATGTTTCCAAGAAAACGCTGTTTAAAGTGTCTGTTGCTGTTGCAAATCAACTGTAGGTATATTGAATCAACTTCATATGAAAGAGGTTTTAATTTAATATACCTACAGTTGATTTGTAACAGCAACAGCAACTTTAAACAGCGTTTTCTCGGAAACATCTCAGAACGAGATAAGTGGTTCTGGCTCTAACCCCTCGATATATCTGATGAGATTGTTTTATCACGATGTGAATTAAATGGCACTAAGCAACATACGAAATGTTTTTTTTATGAATTGTGATGCAAAGACATATAGGATTGTAAAGAGCTGCAATCCTTTTGTATAGCGTCTTTTGCACGTCAGTATAAGTCATTGCCATCCTGTTATCGTCGAAACTCTAGAATTTGTCTCAATCATTCCGACATCCGAGGTCTACATAACATGGAACTCTTTGTCAGTAGGAGTACATGGAGTAGGAAGCTTGACAAACAGCAAGAGACGAAGTCATCTATGATATCACTCTCCTTGTACGTATTTAGCTATTTATTTTACTTTACTTAGTAATGAGAATAATCATCACATGCAAATTAAAAGTTCCATAGTATGAATGACACTTGTCTAATACAGCGTCCAGACAAGAATCTCCTTTGATCTCAACCTATTTTCGGGGCTGGCAAAGCTATGCATTTCGAAATACGAGCTGTCATTGGCAATTTCCGTTGGTATGTCAATGATAATTACTGTACTCTCGATCAGTACTCTGGTCAGAGCCCACGGCTGGACGAGGCAGACCTCCAAAAGGAGTAACGAACAAAATGTGTGTAGTGAGGAAAAAATTACAATCTGTCTTTGAGAAATCAGAAAACAAATTCGAGGTGCTAAACTGTTTAATCAAATAAATATGCTACAAAACATCGAAAGTGTCAAATAAATATAACAAAATCCTTGAAATCCAAAAGCAACTAGTATTTGTCAGAAACGTGACATCAATAACGAATAGAGAAAACTAAGTTATTTGGAGACAACCGTAAGCTTTAACTAAGTTATTTGGAGAGAATCGTAAGTTTGAACTAAGTGATTTGGAGACTACCGTAAGCTTGAACTAAGTGATTTGGAGACAACCGTAAGCTTGAACTAAGTGATTTGGAGACAACCGTAAGCTTGAACTAAGTGATTTGGAGACTACCGTAAGCTTGAACTAAGTGATTTGGAGACTACCGTAAGCTTGAACTACGTGATTTGGAGAGTAAGCTTGAACTAAGTGACCAGCTGAACCAATGTCTTAACATAAGGTGCATTGTTTAAAAATCCTAGTCCCAGCGGGAAATCTCTCCGATGCTATAAGCTTGACATAAATATAATACAAATAAATACAATTCTAACAAGTACACACGATTGTTCAGCTTACCTTTCAGAATTCTCGCATTAGTCTACTTAGCCCAGTAGCCCACTCTGCCCATTTAGGCCACTCTGCAAATCGGTCCGACGAAAAATATGTTGTTCACTTCCTATAAGCCCCAACGTCTAATAGCTTGATCACCCATGTAGTGTTGCAGTGCACGTTCCACGTTTGGGTATCTTTTTCATTAGGGATCCCAGTATTTTGGGATTAGGGTTAATGGAATATCTGACTAACGGGTTGTTGGACTAATGAACTGTCGGACTGACGGGCTGTCAGACTAATGAACTGTCGGACTAATGGGTTGTCGGACTAATGGACTGTCGGACTATCAAGCCGATCTCAACTTACATGCAAAGTCAGTTGGGGGTCAATGGATAATCACAAGTATTACAGTTTACAAGCGTGTGTCACGTTGGTCATTTGGTTGTTTTTGACGCTCACTCATTTTTATTTCTATCTACATTTATCTAACGGACTCAGAGGTGATATCATCAACTCTTACATACAACACCTTACTGATAACTACCATAATCACATCAAGTAACCGAACACAAAATGGACTCCAATCACAGAATCCCCAATCTGTATCAAATAGGTTTGCTAATGATTCCTACAATGTCAGGTTATGGAAAGGCGGATAATCAATGGTATTGTCAATAACTGAGCACCTGAAGTTAAGCACACGAGGTCATACTAGGCGAGTTCTTATGTACTCAGCACATGAACGTTCAGGCACATACAGTGTATATAGAACTCTCTGCTATGATGTGGTCCAAGTAGTTTTGTTTGTTCCAATTGGTTTACTAACTGAAAATACTATGTTTTTTCAATGTTGCTTAGAACTATGTTCAGTGTTGCTGCAAATCAAGTAAAGATCGTCATGCATGCAAATATTGAGTTGAAAATATTGTCAATACTCTCACCTCTTTTCACCAAATAGTTTCTCACCTTGTATGCAGCCAACAGTTGTTTTTGTTTACATTACAATCTTTCATAGCGCACGTTATCACGTTTGATTGCTTCCAACTGACTTATGTCTAAGTACTTGCTCAACCTCCATATTTGTGGTTAAGATGGCAGTACCATTATGAACGTACTTGAATATAGTCACTTACTCAAAAAGGTACCATACGAGCTACAGATAAGCTGTTGTGTCACTTGGGTATTTACCCCTCAGTTTTTTCAGGTAATTACGTATTCAAACTTTCAATAGGGTAACATCGTAGATGATGGAATATTTTGCAATTGACTTATAAAACCAGTTCAAATTTTGCAAACGTGTTCATTCACCAGATTCTGGTTGCCAGTTGATTCTGTCATTCCCCTATTCACATGCATGCGCATATATATAATTCTATAATATAATAATAATTATAACACTTTATTATCCAAATACATTTGGAAATTCTGTTTCCACCCTTACGGGTGGTTGTCGCCCCCGAGCAGCGCCAAAACCCATTTTCAGCTAAGCGGACTATAGCTTAACAAAATCACTCAACCAGTACTAGTCAACGCTGACGACCATATACACTCGATATGTAAGTAAATACCAAGTGACTAATACGTAAATCATTTTTAAACAATTGCTTAATGCATTTTTGTTTGCTTTTTTACGCCGTTGGTTCCAAAATAAGTGCGTATTTGTAAAATTCTACTGCGTATTTACTTACATACGCAGCTTATCTGTAACACTGTACCATTTTAAATAAAAGACCATTTAGCCACTGTGAGCACTGTGTAAGTTTCATTCGTATTACATTTAAAAGTTTGAATAGAAATACAACTTGTAGTTCTGTGGGGCAGACAGTATTGTTTGCGGGTAACAGTGTAGGTAACAATGTACAGCATGCCGCAATCTGTAAATCCATTCATCAGAAGGGAGGATTCAGAAATCGAGAGTTTCATCATCTGACAGATAATAAGGCCTTGTTAAAAAAGTTAGTTCAGGCAAAATGATTTCAGTATAATAATAATAATGGATAGTTATTTTAAAGCGCGGTATCTCCACCTAACAGTAGACTCAAAGCGCTTCCATATATTACCCTGGCTAACCCAAACTGCCTTTCAGCGCTAGAAGGTCATTACACTCAAACAATTGGAGGACCAGTACCCAGTTTCCGCTGGGTCGACTGAGACAATTGGAGTAAATACAAGACGTCTAAGGACACAACACAGTATACGATGGTTAGTTAAAGTATTTTGATCACACACAAACACAACCCAACATGTGGATAGTGGAAGTTATGAATATACAGTTCACGAGCAGTCTTCACTAATACAATGGTAGCTTCGGGGTCTGATACTCGATTGCAGGAATTTTAGGTTATCAGTGGACCTCATCACATGAAGCCATTTGACAAACATCTTTAACAACGATCACTGAATCTATTTCCGTCGATCGTCCTGACCCATAAAATTAAACAATACATTATACCGGATTTTAATTATCCCGATCCTTTGCAAAGAGTCATTAACATGTTTCCTATCTTGAATTGCAATCCCGAAACACAAGTTTGCACTTAATTCCATACGATTTACCACGTTGGCTGTCACGCACATCAGCAAGGTGATGCTATAACTCGTTCCAGAGCTGCCTGTTGAGCTTAAATTTCCGTCATGAATATTATATTGTTGAAAAAATATGAAGTATTCTGTGTTCATGCCACACCTGTTCTCTCGTCAAGCCTGATAATTATAATATACAATGTACAGTGTTTCCAATCATTTGTGATAAACTATGCTCAGACCGTTCGCTGGTTAATCAAGCCTGATAAGGTTTAAACAATGTTTTTGTTGAGTCATGACTGAAACATGATTCCGTGTTTGACCATAACTGTTACGCTGGTTGGTCTTATACTCGTATGATTCCTGAAAGGCAGGACATGTCTCTCTATCCAGGCCATCCAAAAGAAGGAATCTTCCAATCTTGTACAACTGGTCAAACATGCAAGGCGGCTTGGGTTATCAAGTGATCAAAGGTACTGGATGCCGCATCTCATGCAAGTTTAATTGAAAACAAATGTAACCATTTACCAACATCTGTTCCGATCACAGACGAAACACTTTGAAGAAACAGTAGATTGCGAGATCCAAGGACCCACTACAAGACATTGAGAGTAATGAATAATTGAGGATTTGCTCCTGGAGATGACCAACCTCGTTTATACACGCGTAAATTACTGCTTACAACCACTGACGCGCTGGGGCCATCTTGGGTGTTAGCAAGTAATTTAGTGCCAATGTTTTTCTCCACTGACATAGCAATTTATATGTAGCTACAACGTTATTACAAAAACACTTCGATACTTTGTTTGCTTATTAAGACACGCTTAGCCAAGCAATGAAATTGGAAACACGCTATTGTTAATTTCCAATCAGTTGGACCTTATACGATCGCTTTTCTTGCAGTTTTTCTTTGTGATGCAAAAGGTTTTGTTACCTATATCACCACAGTATCATTATGTGACACTCATTATCTTCATCTGTAATACCCAGAATGTCTCATCATTATGACGCACTTGTAGACGTTTGAATCCATAAGTTCAGGTGGAATGATCTGATAATAAATCAGTTATGTAGTATTGATGTACATGTAGTCAAGATGAATCTAGGTATATTTATGAATATACATGTGGTATGCATCAGTTGTCAAAGACGTTTGGTGAACGTTATAACAAGATGTTGCTCTCCATTAAGCTGCAGGTTATTTTGTTGATACGTTCAACAATACCTGTCTGTCTGTCCAAAACCGTTGAGTACAAAGCTTCCAAGGTCTAAGCATGTAAGGTCCGACGTTTAACTCCTACTTTATACACTCATTGAAATCTGCTATGAAATAACAGATTAGATTTTTGGCATTTAAGCACTAAATTGGTCTGAATGCAAGAAATTGCCAATCAAACTGCACCTACACCAGTTGGTGACCATGTCGCTCTATGGCAGTCCGAAAGTAAGTTTTTAATTACAAATGGAATTATTGTTTCCATTAAAACCATCGGAGTGAGAAAAGGACCCATAGTTTCATTTACATCACCAGTTCGTGTGTAATCACATTCCAGTGGCAACATCTGTTAGTTTTGACAAATAACAGAAAAACGAGAGATCTGGATCAAGAGAAGTTTAGCCAAACCGATTTGTGAAGTGACGTATACTGCAAAACTTCCTCACATATTGGCAACATATTATACACGTCTTTCTGTTTGTGTTATTCCTGAAAACCCTGTTCCTAGAATTGAACAAAACAGTGCGTTATCTGATTCCCTTTCATGATTCTACACATGTATTTGACATTATTATAAAGATATTAATGTCGTATTATTTAAATATTACAATTGTTAACCCTTACTTGGTTAACATTACATATATATTTATGTTAGTATTTTATGCTATTTGTTTTGCGCAAAAACCGAACAATGTTTTGAGTAGTTTACAACATTGGAGCAGTCTCAAGTAGGAGACAAAATGTCAGAAAAAAAGGTTTTGGTTTGAAACTGGTAGAGTTTCAGAAATCTTTTGAGAAAGACACATTGGACTTAAAAAAATCTTCATGATATTCCTCTTTTAAAGTTTCCAACCGTTCTGATTGGCTCGTTACTCATCCGTGTTTGCCAGTTGTCCTGACATGTGTGTAATCGTGCCCGCAAGAAGTAAATTCGCGTTACGCATTCGATTGTTTCACCACGGATGATGTATGGAGGTTGTATTCATAAAGAAGAGAAGAACTTTGAACCCGACAATGGAGAGCGATACATGTATTTTAAGTGTGTACTCCTGAATCATTGGCAGGCAATCTGAAGATACGAGGATGGTAAACGACAAGAAACCCTTGTCCTGACTGTTGAGATACAATCAAAATGACGCCGACACAGTACAGCCATCCTAAATCCGTGCCACTCAAACGATGGCAATAAAATTGAACTGGTTGATCGTAAAATGGAGTTAAGTTAGTGCATCCAACGACTTGAGCAATGAAAATCAGGATGATCAATAACACTGCCATTAAGAGAATAAATGAAAGGAAGAAAAACAAATGGGATAATTTGCCCTGAAAGTCACAAGTGTCATAGAAACACAGTTAGTACCCTAAATATATTGAGTGGAAGTAAAAACTTCCGTTTTTGCTTTTCTGTTTTGCACAATTCACAATGTCGAATTGCGTGCGTCAAGAAGTGGGAAAATTATCTGAAAACAAAACAAAATATTTTCACGGATTACTAAGAGAGACATCACTGCATGACACCGCATAATATTACAATCAAAACTGATAATATTCGTCTCAAAAATCAACCGTTGAGATTGAAATCAGCATGACTGTATTCTTTACATTCAGCAACACGTTTTGGCACGATAAATCCAGTCATGTTTTCATCGGCTCAGAAGAAGGCCGAAGTTCTGAGTAAATAGAAAAATCATGTCTTCATTTCATTAACGGTTTTTCATTTGAAACGATTTAATTTGCTTTTCCCAACGAGGCAGCTGTGCAGAAGAAACCTTTAGTAATACATGAGGAGGCAAGACATGGGGTCTGTTGAGCTCAATAAACGAAGAAGGCCGTCTGTGGTTAGAACTGTTCACAGGAACGAGGTGTCGCATCTCATGCAAGTTTAATTGCAGGCTTGTGTAAGCATCAGACAAAGCTTGTTTTGGTTAAAAAGAGTAACACTACGTTGAGACAGTCGTCGGCCGCTGCTACAAAGCCATTATCTGCAGGGTCGAGGAAAAAATGAGCACGTGTGCCTGACAAGAGTAGGCTATGTTCATCCAAAACTGCTGCGGCTTCATGAACTGCCACCGTCTCAGTGGTATATATGGGTTATACAATTCAAAATTCATTCGTTTTTATCATTCCAGATTTTAACTCATTAATAAATGTAAATGTTAACAATCCGAACCACGGATGACATACACACGCATGCTCATTATTATTGTCATCCTGTATATGGAGTTCTATGTTGTCACGCCAATAGTTTTATGGCAAACTTAATGGGTCTTTAATCTTGTTAATTAGAACTTGACCTAATATTGTTCTTTTTTTGATTTACCAAATCTGTTGGTACATCTTTGAAACTATTGTCTGTATTTCATCCCATTACCATATTATTTAGAGTGACAATAACAATGAGTATACCATTTGAGCACAATTCCATGTTCTAATCCACACTTAAATAGTTTGTAGTGTGGAGGGATGGCGCAGTGGTTAGCGCGTCGGCCCAGCAATCTGCCAACCTTGGTGGTTGTGGTTCGAGTCCGCCCGGGCACCTCTCTTTCAGCCTTGAGAGACAGGAGCCCCGGCGAGACCGTGGTGATGTAGCTGAAGGATTGAGAAAACCACGTAAAACCCCAAATCACTAACTCACTTGATAAATAGTTTGTAATGGCTATACAAATAAAAGATTCGGGTTTTGTATGAATGACTCAAGACTGTTTTGCCTCTATGCTGATTGGTTGGTACATTTAAGTGCATGTATACTGACGTCCAAAAGAAACGATACAGATACCATATACTGATAACAACCTTTAACTTCTATTTTTGTGTCACTGTTCGTCGACGATGTTCTTTCTTTTGTGGAGTTTCATTTGGTTGTGCTGAAATAACAATCTCTAGAATAAATATCTCTGAAAATAGCCAAAACGGTTGGGTTTTCTTCAGTCGTCTCTGAACGTCTTGGCATAGTTTCTTTCGGACTTCTGTATATCCACACAATTTGACGCCATAGTACGTGTGGGGGAAATGATTGTATTACTTAAAGAAAGCATGTGTCTCATGTTGTCGGTCTCATCTTTTTCAACTGAGCACTTTCCTTTCAATTAATGTCCATGCGCCCAGGGTATCCATGCAACGATACTCGTGAGTCACAAACAGATCATCAACTATATCCTCTGGTTTTGTAACTTCATGTTATTTTTCCATAATTGCCGAACTGTATGTCGAACCAGCCAGTGACAGTGGCGTCTGTGTTTATTCATTTTGCACTGACTTTTGTTGGTCCAGCAACAAGACAATTTGTCACAGGTATAGATAAGGTTCATACAACTATATGACCTTTCAATTCATATATGAGATCTGTTTTTCCTTTGACACGAAGACCCACTTTGAGTCACAATATTATTGTCTGACTGTCACACACTTCGTGTCACACACTTCGTGTCTCCATTCTCTAGACAGACTCTCCATTTGTCGTAGATACTCCGTCTCAGCTGTCTGATATTGTTTAAAGATTGATCGTGGGAGGCCAGACATCCTCGTATTTCATGGCACCACGTGCTTGATTGGGTTCAGATGCAGACTTTGATTAGTCCAATCTACAAAGTTAATGAGAGTTTGACATCTGAACCTTCCGCTGTCTTTCAGAGATGACAGGATTTCAAACAGGTCAATCTACGTTTCCATACGTACTAATTTATCAGTGTCACTGTAAGATGTATTGTGGCAGGTCACTTATCACTGTGCGATAGGCATCTATAAACCGTCACCAAAGAATAACTTTTTCCTTGAGAAGAATGCATTTACCAATACGTTTAGGAATTGGTGACTATCAGGTGTGTAATTAAGACATTAATTCCTGTGAATTTGAAAAATATCAAACGTGTCCTTAGAAGAACATATAGTATTATATTTGTTTTCTCAAAATGATTCAAAAGGTTTGCCGACTTCTATGTATACATAGTCTGGTGTTTTATTTGCTTCATCATTATTTCATTAGGTCCATCATAAAGTCTCCAAGTAAATCAGTCTCAATAGGAGACAGTGTGTGTTCGCTCTGTCGGTTGTCATTCTGCTTAAGGTTCAATGGACTCCTGAACAGCATCTCCTGGGATCCTCTTGAAATACGCTGCAAGATCTTAACCGCTTAATGTGGTCGTAAGATATCACTAAGAAGGGAAAAGATGGTTTCATGCTTGCTCCCTATAGTCCAGCATGAACATTTTCCAAAATATATATCCTACAGATACCGTAATGGCTTGTATTCATAAAGCAAAAAATGTAATGTCACCAACGAATTTTCAAGCTGAAAAAAGATACAATTCTGCAGCGAACATCCATCTACGAAGTAACTCACCGAAGCCTTAACGCACATAACAGGAGTCAGATGACAAGCTAGTCCAGTTGCCAATGGAGTCAAAGTCCTTCCTGACACTGCAGGATGTGGGGGTTTGACGGGATAGCTCAGTTGATAGAATATCTACATATCAATCCGAAGTGTCGGAGCTTGGCTTATTCTCTGCAATAGCCAAACGTGCTATTGGCAGTAATGATCTGGTACGCTGTTTCATCACGACGTCAGGACATCCGCAGTACTGGGTGGATCGAATCGGTCGCCACACCGAACTGGTCACCACAAGTTAGGTCTACGTGGAGAAATACATTTCGTGCTATAATGATGATACTTATTATGTATTTACGTTTGTTAAAAGGTGAACATGCTGCTTTCGAATAAATAATTATCATTATCCTCTTTTTCTATAGACAGCCGATCTACCGATACCGGTAAGGTACAATCTCCGATTGGTTGAATCGTTTGATAAACAACGACAAGAAATGCGCACATGAATTGGGTCACGGCGGGGGAAGCAAGGCGTAAACCAGTTTGTCTCAACTCTGTACATAAATATATGTGACTCTGCGCCGATTATCTTCTATTTTGAAGATGTTTCTTGTTTTAAATTTGTTTGAGTAATGATATGTTGTCAAAGTTGACTTGTCGGCTACCGTTATTTGACAGCGCACACACGACAAACATTTGTAAATATATATACTGCTGATAGAGCCCACAAGTAAACCTAATTAATTGTAAAACATTTTCTGCAATAACATCGATAAACTTGGTCGATGTTTTCTACTTTCTATGCTTATTTGTGGCTACGTTTTCGGTGTGGCGACCAGTTCGATATAATCCAATCCAGGGCCAACAGCTGCGCTTCAACTCATTGCATCCTTCGTAAGGGTATTGAGCCAGCCACCCCGTACACTGCATGTAAAGAAGGTATGTGTCTGCGATCAAAGTCCATGGTGGGCATACAATGTATTTACGTGATCCTCCCATCTGTGACCATTGTGTGATTCCCAAATTTTTAAAACAGGTCCCCCCAACACTGAACAGCATGTGGACTTCATGCCTTCAATGGATTGACTCCGTCACATGTTCGTGGTCACAGTTGGGCACATTTCAAAAGAAAGCTTATCATATTACCTATTGACGTTTCTTTTGCGGTTGAGTATATATATACACTGACTTAATTATTTTATCTACACTGGCTAAAGGCTCTATACATATCCAAGCGTCATAGCGCAGGGAACACAGCATCCCAAAACAAATTTCTGAAAAGGTAATGAAGTGTTATGATGATGATGATGATTATTAATATTATTATTATTATTATAATCATTATTATTATTATCCCATCTGCTCAGAACGGATCCCTGTTTTTGTTATTTTAGAAGGACATAACATTGACTAAAATAACGAATTGCACTTTGTCCGGTTCGAGAGTCTCGTTCTGATCATTATTTATAAATACATTGTCTTCTTTACAACTGCTAATAGGTTTACAGCGCATCCTTCGACCGGCCGCGTGAGAACAACTCAATAGATTCTACATTAAACCAGCGGAGCAACATTGGATTGTGTGTCTGGAAAGGTCGCCGGGGCTATTTGGTATCAACTTACTTTATTATCGCTGTTAAAACGCAGCGGGAAAGAGACAATTTTGACTAAATACCAATAAATTCTCTTCGCATTGCGCTGCGTGGAACTGTGAACAATCGATCTCTTTACATTTGACCTATAACGAGGTAAAAAAAACTACTGAAAAACATGCGCACACAGGACATTTAATACAATTTCACCGACTTAATTAAATACGTATTGTCTGTCAATGCTGACAAACTGATTTCAGAGTTAATCTTTAAACGTGCCATGGCATCAACGAGATCCATTCTATCTAATGTGGATAGTTTGGTTGGTGATTAATGACTTTGGGATGCTTGATTCTTTCTTAAAGAATACATTGTGAGACACCAACTATAAAATAAATAAATTTTGAAAAAAAATCTGAATAGTTTTAATTTGTCATGTTTGCTTTATGTATTATATATTATGCAGAAAAGGCATAATAATTAAAGGCATCATAATTGAAGGCATCATAATTAAAGGCATCACAGTTGAAGGCATCATAATTAAAGGCATCATAATTGAAGGCATCACAATTGAAGGCATCATAATTAAGGCATCATAATTGAAGGCATCATAATTAAAGGCATCACAATTGAAGATATCCTAATTAAATGCATCACAATTGAAGGCATCATAATTAAAGGCATCACAATTGAAGGCATCATAATTAAAGGCATCACAATTGAAGGCATCACACTTGAAGGCATCCTAATTAAAGGCGTCACAATTGAAGGCATCATAATTAAAGGCATCACAATTGAAGGCATCATTATTAAGGCATCACAATTGAAGGCATCATAATTGAAGGCATCACAATTGAAGGAATCATACTTGAAGGTATCATAATTGAAGGCATCCTAATTAACATTAATCAGCATCTCATCACAAATATTGATAAAATAAAAGTTGGAATCATATATTTTGCACCAGAGTTTAATGAAAAAATATAGCTAAATTCATGATACACTTTACTAAAGAACTAGATAATAGTTGTAACAATCAGGACACCTTCCCTTCCTGGCCTTCTTGGTATAAGGGTGGTGCCAGTGGGGTGGTGGCAACGTCGGGGAAGCTTAGCTCTCCCCACCTCCCGTCGGGGAAAATGTAGCAGTGTGTGTATTTTTGTGTGTTGTCTGAAAATGTGTGTATTTGGCTTAGCAATTGAGCGTCTTTACACCCCCCCCCCCTCCCTCTGTCGGGATTTCATCCCCTCCACCCCTATCGGGGATCTCAGTTTCTCCATCCGGGAATTCCTGGTGCAACTCTTGTCTGGTATGGAAATGATATGATCACATCTGCTTGGGAGTAATTATGCCATCAGATATAATGGCTTCGAATAGTTGGCGTAAGTATAAAATGTCCATTTGTTTGCCAATACTATATATATATGCTGACGATCAAAAGAAAGTATACCGATTAGTTTCGGGAAATGATAAAAAAAGGCAAAACCACAAGATGATGCAATCTTTCACTTGGAAAGTAGAAGTATTTTACTAAATGTCAAAACAGATATAGATGTACACAATATTCACTATTAAATGTCAACAGGGTCGTTCTCACAAACAGTATTAGGGGTAAAAAAAACTGTCACGGTGTCCTTATAACCTACAAAGGTTCCCTTGTTAATGCGGCGTTATAAATATTTAGCTGGAAAAGGGGAGTGGGGAATATTATTTAAGGTCTACACACTACCTTTATTTCCGAAATCATATCATGCACCCCACCTTTTCCAAAATCATATCATGCAACCCCACCCTTTTCCACAAATCGTATGATGCACCCTCACCCTTTTTCAAAATCACATCATGCACCCCGAACCTTTTCCAAAATCATATCATGCACACCGACCCTTTTCCAAAATCATATCATGCACCCCCAACCTTTTCCAAAATCAGATCATGCACCCCCACCCTTTTCCAAAATCATATAATGCACCCCGACCCTTATCCAAAATCATATCATGCACCCTCACCCTTTTCCAAAATCAGATCATGCACCCCCACCCTTTTCCAAACTCATATAATGCACCCCGACCCTTTTCCAAAATCAGATCATGCACCCCCATTCTTTTCCAAAATCATATCATGCACCCCAACCTTTTCCAAAATCGTATCATGCACCCCATCCTTTTCCAAAATCATATCATGCACCCCCACCCTTTTTCAAAATCCTGGATCCGCACATGGACGCAGGGAGAGTCCTTTTATCATTAGAAATTTATTCTGAAATACAAAAACAATCTCAAGAGGGACACAAAAAGGACACAAACACATATCGTCTACAACCAGGGCCTATGCTATGTCGCCGAACAAGGATCAACACGTATGGACAAAAACGAAACGAAAAGAAGACGGAAATTCAAACCGTACGTTGCAGTCGGCAATATTTTAGCTGACGACTATTATTCTTCAAATATGTTTACAGAACATTCTTTACCCCCAAAAATATCACTGCCGTGATCACCGCTGAGATCTGATCCAAGAAATTCTCGTTATTCTTGCTATTTACCGCGTGATCTTTCACTGAAACCCTGTTGGTCGAGGGACAATACTCATGGCGTCTGGTGCAGACATATTTCAGCATGTAGAAAGGTATTAATTCGTTTTAGTTTACCGGTGACACTTTTGCACTTCACTGCGACACTTAATTCAACATAATCAAAATGGGATAATCCCTTTGCTCTATGGAGGTACACGGCTGTACATAGTGAGATAAGAGAGAAAGCGGGTGCTTGGCGTAAGAATACACGTGCTTGCGTGAACAGGTTGAAACTTAGTTCGGTCTATAAACAAGCTCAAAGCGGCTGAATTTCTGCTTTCTCACGCCACGGAACGTGATAATAACTCTGTCAAGAATACATTTTGTGAACCTTGAAAATTGGATTTTCCTTTGATATTTGGAACAAAGATATCACGCTTTTGGGCGTGGGCTTATTTCACATGTATAATAATTGTACTTTCATAGTCTCGTTGGATTTCATAAATCCCATTCCTGTTATGACCGATTTTGATTTTTATGTCTAGACAGACTCGTCATTGTCATCATTGTTATCAGATGCCTTGGTGTAAATATGCCATATGTTGATAATCAGAGTCGCCGTCTCTTTGTTTCAACGTTAAAAGACAAACTTCGTTTCTAGAATTCGTTGGAAACCAAATATTAAACAAGAGGCTTGTTTATGCAATTATCCACCCTTGTCGTGTATGACAAACGTCAGTTTCCTCAGGTGAACTACAATCATTCTTTTTTTCTGATAATGTTCTGGGTGTGTCCGGGGGCATGCTCTCCTGGAAAATTTAGAAAAATTAACATGCAAAACGATGCATTATCAGCATATTTCACGAGTTTATATAATATTTTAGCGG
>JAUELE010243527.1:0-11239 GCA_031471655.1 Diodora aspera | reverse complement strand
AAAACACCGCCAGTAATGTAGCACTGGTAACAATTTCCTCTTGACGAGTCTGGGACACCGAGCCTGGTTAATATTGGGATCGTAGTCTAACGCTATTTACTAACTTATAACCAAGCACTTGCCGGCAAGTTCTACAAACACCTCTACCAGCCAGTCTCAATACTGCCACCTTCAGCACCGTCTGTTTCCAAAGACAACAGAGAGAGACATATCAGCTTTAGCCTTTAAGGCAATGTGATACCAAATCAACAGGACATGAGACATGTTTGATCAGTTATGGTGCTCATTGGTTTTTAACCCAACTGCGAGCGTCTCGTTTACGTATTGTTGGTCTTGGGATATACGGGTTTCTTTGCAGGATGATGGATGGCAATGTTGTGAGCGTGATGACTTGATGCGGTGAAATCGGTTGTGAACTGAGTGACTTGATGCGGTGAAATCGGTAACATCGGTAGCGAACAGGGTGACAGTGCAGTGAATTCGGCAATGTTAGTCGGCAATGAAGTCTGGGTGATCTGATGTGGAGAAACTTGTTAGCTTCTGGTGGTACCCACGATCAGGATCAGGATTTTGAAGGGGGCGGGGGAGAAAGGAGGGGGAATGGCGAAGCCTGGCAGTCTAGGGCCTCTCTTCAATTGTTTTTTTTAAATTGCTAACAGATATTTCAGAGTGTTTTGGACGACTCAGGCTATTGAGGGTATCCCCACCCATGAACATTTTCACTTTTTCAATTGCTGACAGAGCTCCTTTTTTGCGAGTGTCTTCCTGGCCAGTAAGCGACTCTTGAGAGTCCCCGCACCCGCCCTCTCCCGGATTGGTGTCTTTGTAAAACCATTTTCTCTACTAAATCGTTTACTGACATTTAACTCCGTTCCATCCCAAGTGTGTAACTCCATCGTCGTATTGTTTTGCAATAAGATTTATTACCTACACAAGATTTGCAGAATGGCTACAAAGATGCAGACAACGAGACGAGAGGATTGGAGCCATAATTACAGTGTCGCAGTCAGCACGTCTTAACACCAAAATGACATTAGAAATAGTCACAGCTTATGTGAATAATTCTCGCATTACATATGGTGTTCTCTAAGGAGTTCACATTATAAGAAGATGGGTTATATACAGAATTATCGATACATCTGTCTGTGGTTCTATTTATTGGTATTCAAATGTAAGCTGAGGCCGCGCACAAGTAGAAATGTCGTCGGGTTTGGGGGGTAGGGGAACGGCATGATAAGCCAGTTCATTTGATTTTGTGAGATGGAAACCGGACTTTCCCCCTGATCCCAAACGAATCCGGCTTGGGCAGATTCTACTGTAACTGAACATGTTTTCTCTGTAAATGCAGGGTGTTTGCCTCGGTTGGTATCTCCCAGTGCTGTTCTTCATAATGTCAAGTTTTCTTTTGGTGTCACCCAAAGTTTTTAACTATGACCGATTGCTGCCTTTGTGTCACTGGTCAACAAAAATGCTCCTGCTTTTGTCAAGTTTCATTTAGTTCTCATTCTCCTGAAGCAACGCTCTGTTGAATAAATATCTCTGAAAATAACCATCATTTAGCTGGAGCCACCAAAGGACAGATCCAATGTCTGCAAATACTCCACTTCAAGGGTCGTAACAAAGACTCGTATGTGTGAAGACATGACACCAGTTCTCTACGATCTTCATTGGCTGCCAATTGAAAAACACATCAGTTACAAGATATTGTATCTGGTTTACAGATGGATTGCAGGAGAAGCACCGGCATACTATTTGACCTGATATCACTGTACTCAAGTGCCAGATCTCTTCGTTCCGCTGGAAAGCTTCAACTAAACCGTCCACGATTAAAGACAAGATTTGGCAAGCGATTCTTCTCTTACGCTGCCCCAATGAAGTTGAATGACATTCCTTCTGACATTAAATTGCGTCTGGTCTACAGAGGCATTGCAAGAGAAGCACCTGCAGATCAACGTGACCTGGTATCACTATAGTCACCAGATCTCTTCGTTCCGCTGGGAAACTTCAACTAACCTGCCCACGGGTAAAGACAAGGTCTGGCAAGAGATTCACCTCTTACGCTGCCCCATTGAAATGGAATGACATTCCTTACATTTGATATGAAATGTGCTGAACAGTTGTACCCAGGAGCATACATAGGTCATGGAGATATCGCACATTGGTTGTTTCTGCTACAGATATACTCATCCTTTTACTTTTATTCAGTAAACAACGTTCTATAGTGTATTTTTACATTTTAATTATGTCGTATTTTTCCATCTAGTTAAATTTACGAGTTTCACAAGAGAATCGGACTCTGTCCCACCATACATCTGAGTTACAATCAACCTCAGCTCCTCGCTAATTTCAAAATCAACCTTGTCACACATTGCTCCTCTTCATACAAAACACTTCTGGGGCCGTTTTAGGACCTGTTATTGAAGTAGCTTACAGTTACGTTGAGGTACATGGTGGCACATATACAGGTGTTGGCCGAAATGCTTAGCTTATACAGACTATAATACTACTCAAAACAAGTTAAGAGTCAAACCTGATATACGCATAAACTGAAATAATCGATTTTGCTGTATGAAAGTTTGCCGGAAGTTGCCATGTGAGCATATTTTGAGAAAGGGTGTTTTCATGCGGTAATGTTACCACTGAAAATGTATCATTTACCTCTCAAGCGTCTGTTGGAAATTTAATGTTGTTCCCCAAAATCTGAAATTCATGATGTGTCGGCACATGCAGCATTTGGTGTTTATGATTGTTACCTTAAACGTGCACATGTTGGCATATGACAAGTGTGCAAACATGTGATCATGTGAATTTCGAATGTACTGCTTCTTGTAAATACTGTGTGGTCACATATAGTTCAGAATAAAAAGCTGGTATTCAGACTTTACTATCAACTTAGTGCCAAGAATGCTTTGTAGAACTTGGCCCTGGTCTTCGCCTGAATAATCTATAACATAACTTGTGCAGTTTCGAATGCTGGTCGATTTATCGTCTACTGGCCAGTGGCCACAACATACTGCATAATCTTACTTTCAATTACTTTGATATCTGAAATAAGGCTTTTTAGTTTATTTAATTACACTTTTGTTTGAAAATTGAAATATTTCAGTAAGTTTTGTAAACTTTACGGCGCCTTGAAACTCTTCTGTAATGTCAAAGGGTAACTGTAATTGTAATTACATGTCACTGATAAATGTCACTTTGTGTATTAATTCATTTCAAACAAAATCCTTTGTACGAAAGGGTGAAATGGTTACAGAACGTGATACCTCTGTTCAATTTATTTATTTTATTCTAGATTTCATACTAGGCCGGAAGTGTGTAATCACACAGACCATTGGCACCGTTGCAGTTGCCAAGAAGTGAAAAGTAACCGAGTCACGAAATCGGCTGTCAGTAGCGTCACGACGGGGTTCTAAGAGTTAGAATCAATTTTCATCTGTCTCATTTCTTTTGCACGTCAGTACAAGTTTCGAACTCATAGCCTCGTTGAGCGTTTTTTAGGTACTGTCACAGCAGTTTATGGTATTTCAAAATGTATTTCAAAACGTCAGGACACTCTGGTTCTAATCCCGCCAGAACAGAGATAGTTCTCGCTGACAGTTAAATTGTCTGGCAATCGTCTGGGGATCGTCAAAACATTCAAACAGCCTGGTGACGTTGAGCGTGTGGCAGACAGGGCATGACGGTTTATGGAGATTTGACCTTTTGAGGATGAATGTTCAATTTGCCTCAAGTTAAGCTTTCAAAATCATTGAGGAGATCATGTCTAGTAAAAGATTTGCATTACATGCACGTGGATTTGGCGGTGCCTGGCGCGCATGCTCCACTGAACATGCACGACCGACCATCATTTTGTTCATGTGCTTTGTCCTGCTAATTGTATTCTCACAGTCTTGCGACAAGCGAAATGTGAATTACTTGGAAGATACTATACACAGTTGCTTTTTTAACATTATTGCTTAATTGGGAGTACACGTCCTTGTAAAGTGTTGCTACTGTTTTGGGTTGAGCCCCGCCAGGGATTCAAACTCGCACTCTCAGTGTAAGGCACCCATCCCCAGCACGAAAGATCAGTCATGCAGAACACATCGCAACTGAGAGAAACGGAATATACTGAAATAAACACATTCGTTTTTTAGGTGGTATGTTTCATGGTCATACAACCTGGTTCCCGGGTGAAACGTTCTGAAACGTAGCGTATGCGCAGTCATAGCCCAGAAACAAGGCTGATGGCCCTAATGTACACAAACTCTATAATGTATGATAGGCCGAGTGCACCCGAGTCATATATATGATGTATTTTACTTCGTCGTCCGTCGTAACCGACGATGACCAATTCAGTCGTCCTGAGATACACTGATAAAACAGGTAAGAGAATGATAGCACACATGAGGTATCATGTTTTACTGACAGTGCATTGTTGACATCTTGCACATCTTAATCCGCCATGAACCACATGAATTGTCAGTATCTACTGTGTCCTTCATATCTACGGATGACTCATCCACATTAACGTGGAACGTTTGAGATGATATATAATTAACAATGTTTCCAACTAAGAGTTCCTTAATTGTTTTTCATTACTCACAAGTTGAAACTCGTTTCTGTGGGACAGTATTGTTCCGTTCACTTTCAATAACGCACGAAACGTCTTTTTCAATAATAATAATTTAATAATAATAATAATAATAATAATAATAATAATAATAATAAAGGATATATATGTAGCTGTTGCAGAAAGGAACCTGAAAACTTATTGAATGTCTTTGTTATCTATGAAAATGTCAAAGGTCTGCGAATAAAAGTAGAAAGATGGTGGCAAAAACTTTTAGATACCATAATAACTGCGGAAAGATATAACATTTTATTCGGTTTAAAGCCGCATATGAAACTACTGAATCATATCTTTATAATAGTCAATTTTTGTTTATAATAGTCAATATTTGTGTCTTTCAATGGCATTTTAGAAGTGTTCCTGACATTAATACAAAACGTCAATTATGGATTTCCACTTCTTTATTTAGTAAACACGACGTTTCCATCCAGGCGCTAGTGTCTTTATCAAGCTTCATAAAGACACTAGCACCCAGCACCTCTATCATTGCTTTATAAAGACACTAGCACCTGTGTCGAAACGTCGTGTTTACTAAATAAAAAAGTAGAAATCCATAAGTGAAGTTTTGTATTAAAATGTATTTATAAATTCATCAGAAATGGTATTGAAAAAATATGGAAACTATCTTTTTGCTTATAAACGAAACGTACCACGTTGAGCATACTGTTGCAAAATGATCAATACTGTTTCTGAATTTGCGAAAAATGGTCCTGTATCAGGATGTGAAGAACAAGAAATACAATTCATATGTATGATCTATAAGCTGTGTATCTGTACTAACTGTGCTTCTGAACAAACTGTGTCTATGTACAATGCAAAAGTATATATTGTCATGCCTTTGAGGAAAATAAAGAGATTTTAAAAAGAAACAAACTGTATAAAGGATAGCTTAAAGCGGCATAACACATATCCCAAACCCTAAGTACTAACACTACTGAATGATCATTAAATGACCATGACAAGCACCTATTACAAATAGTACAGACCATTTTGCTTATTTAAATTGACAGACACTAATCCGTCACCAGAAATACTTATCCTCGTGGTATTTGCGCTTTTGTGGAAAAAAGAGCTCTCAAGTCCTTTGGAATTCTCCGCGGATCTTTCCCCGACATCTCTGGTTAGTTACAAGTCTTTTGATAGAGGAAAAAGTATTAGCCAATGCTGAGGTAACTTGAAGATCTGAGCGGTGGTGTTGTGAAGATCAAACGTCAGGGAAGAATGAAAAATTAGAGTTTTAGCAAGAGAATGTCTAAAAGAAGCTTGAAGACAGACAAATCAGGGTAAAAACGTAAAAGTTCGATTTTTATTTAGAGGATGAACTTCCTGAATTAAATATGTCTTCATCAACATTGACAACTCTATCGTTGCTGGCAATATAACGTTACGACAGCAACCTCTTTGTCTGTTTTGTCATACTGTGAAGTTCAAATCTTGGTACAGCATATGCAGTGTCACAATGTCCAGAAATCGTGGGTAAGATACGACAGTTAAGATAATTTGTGTTATCCCTAAAGATACTTGGCTTCAGTATAAAATATACACAGATTACAATTGTCATCGGCGTGCTTAAAACAATCCCTCATCTTATCACTAAACATTTTCAAAGAAACGACCGAAACGCCATCGGTAAAGTTAAGGACGAATTCATATCGTATCACTTGAATCTGTCATCGGCTAAATTAAGAGTTAAGGTTTTATACGCGATCGAAGTTAGAAACGAACAAAACTTGTGACTTAAAGGTTTGTTATAGGCAAAGTTAAAAGTTAAAACTTCATCAACGAGATTATAAACGAACCCAAATCTTGTGACTAAAGGACCATCGGCAAAGCTTAGAGTTTTGGGCACAGTTTGAAACGAAACCACATCTTGCGGTCAAGGCATCGGCAAAGTTATGTCTTAAAAATGTCATAAACAAAACGTACCACGTTGAGCATACTGATGCAAAATTAGCAAAACGGTTTCTGAATTTGAGAAAAACGGTCCTGTATCAGGATGTGACGAACAAGAAATACAATTCATATGTATGATCTATAAGCTGTGTATCTGTACAAACTGTGTTAGAACCGGACTCAAATCTTATGACTTAAGTTAAGAGTTTACCTTGTCATAGATGGATTAAAAAGTTGGTTGAAGAACCAGCGGCAATCTTAAGAGTTAAAACTGTCTCAGGAAACGTTAGTGATTTAAAGGTTTCCCATCAGCAAAGTTACGAGTTAAAATGTCATGGATGAGGTTATGAACAAATCCAGATATTGTGGCTAAAGAACCATCGGCAAAGTTACGACTTAAAATTGTCATAGGCAAAGTTAAAAACGAAAACCTGTGACTTGAAGCTGTCACTTGAAGACAGTCCGGCTCATGGCTCTGTGGTTCCAGGACTGATGATGTCCGCGTGTCTCCAGTTAGAATGCCGCTCCAGCCATAATACTCGGTCCCTCGGGAAATCGGAAGTGCTTTCCTTGTATGAGGTTAATTTAAGCCCTGGATTTAGAACAATGGGTGATTAAAATAGCTAATGTGAGTCCATTCGGGAATACGCAGTACTTTGTACAGTTAGTAAGACAATTATAGACAGATTACCCGTCCGAGCTATTCTTGGGAGGTTTGCGGACTGCGCCATAACTTCGCTCACTGCTGTTGAATGTGAAGATCGATTTTAGAGAAGAAACTTTATACAATGACATAGCATTTTCATCTATGCTTTGCATGAAACGTTGTTTGCAAAAGTATGTTTAACCTAATCATTCCGTATATCCTTAAATAAACGTTAAGCTTGTTTTAATGCCTAGTCAAAAAGCCTACCGTTTATTAAAGGTACGGTAGTCTATGTAGCATGGATGGTAAGCGCAAATCGCTCTGTAGTCTCGTCTTTTGGACGGCATCATGGTTGCGGGCTAGCCTAGCAGTCTGTCTGGAAGAATCTGAGTTCGAATTCCCCTTAATACAGTTGACTGACTTTGTTTCCGCGGGGATTTCAACCTCTAACAGTCTAGCGATACAGTGGGGAAAGTACTGGAAACACGTTAATAATTTTAGGTCTTGTATAGCGCTAAATCCAGGCGCTCGGCATTATTAATCTGGTATAATGTTACCGCTGAAAGGTTGCCGAAAGCAAGTTAAATTCAAAGACATGTCTAAATCTAAGCAGAATTGCTGCCCATGTTCTGCTGACAGGACAACTCAAAACAGAAATACTGAAACACCCATGACATTGAACACAGAAATTCCTCAGTGTTTTGAGAGTGGATCGTCAAATCCTAAGCAGAACCTTTTTTTCATATGTCATATTAGTGTCAAATTGACAGAATTCGGAACTGCAAAAACATAACACTGTATTAATAACTTGTCATTTGATTCGGTCCTGGGACTGTAATGCCAGAACAAAACATCAGTGTGAGACCTGGCATCCACCCCTAGGGAGGGTTCCAATGTCCCCGAGAAGCCACGTGGCTCGTCTAGGAGGCTTGCAATGCTGTAGCTGTATTGAATGCTGAAGAAGCTTTCATTTCCAGTGCGATCTCAAACGAATTAAACTAGGCCTGTTGTGTTTCAGAAGAAAACAAATTAATTTGTCACCAAAGCCGAATATTTAGCTGATTGCTGTGCGCTGGTGTCTGTTCATATCAAGTTCACATAAAGTTCGCGGAGTTTGTGTTCTTCAATGAAGCAACTTTGATGATGGGTTTGCAATTAATGTTGGCTTGAATTGAAAAGGTTCACGGAATCACTTGCTACAATTCGCCGACTCAAGTTATGGAGGACCAATTTCTGTTTTGTTTAGAGGGTGGGGGTGGGGCTAGACGATTTTGAAAGAAATAGTTTGAAGACAATAAATAGATTGCATGAGCCAAGAATAAATTCGATTTTTTGGGCGCTCTACACTCCAATAGGGGAAAGGCAACTCTGACTTTGGCAACCTCTGACTTTGGTGAAGCTGACCACATGAGCTGTGCGAAGTTGACCAAATCAGAAACTTTTTATTACCAGCTCCGCACATATTTACGAAGTGTAATTAATAAAGAACGGCATTTATTCGTGTAGTTTCTACAACAGAATACTTGAAGCAAACCAAATTCATCAGATTTTAATTACTAGTCATTCGCCACCTGAAAATAATTTATCATGTGCATAACACTAGTCAGGCTTGTATGGGGTAAAGTATACTGTATCCAAAGAAAAAAAAGGTTGACTCATTTCATGAGATATACAAATAGATTGCAAGAAAGGATCTAGGAACATTTTCCAACCCTTCCCATAGAAATCAAATGATTAGCGGTCGCCAAACGTACGTAATGGTTAAGAACCCTCACTGTAAAATTTGAATACGACTTCTGGCTTGAATCGTTGTGTGGAGTTATTTCATTAGTCGTTTAATAATTAATTTAATAAATTGTTTTTATGAATTTTAAACATGAGCAAATATGAATTTTTCAGATGTCCTTATTTATAATTGATGCAATAAATAGTCCACACTTACGATGAAATTATTCTTTGAAAAGATGCATTTGTTTGGTAGAACATTAAGCCAGATATTGGCGTTTTAGCAATTTAGCAAGCGTTACGAGGTCTTGTATGATTTTATGATAGTTTGCCAATTGTCAATATAGTTGAGACTTGATTTATCTCTAACAAATATACCTAAGTTAGGATACGTGTGCTTCAGAGTATGTATAAAAGTATTTTAAGACTCTCATATTGATTCCTCATACTCCCCGATTTCAGTTCTGATGACTGTCAAAATACCGCCAGTAATGTAGCACTGGTAACAATTTCCTCTTGACGAGTCTGGGATACCGAGCCTGGTTAATGCTGAGATCATAGACTGACGCTATTTACTAACTTATAACCACGCACTTGCCGGCAAGTTCTACAAACACCTCTCCCAGCCAGTCTCAATATTGACACCTTCTGCACCGTCTATGTCCAAAGGAAACAGGAGAGAGACATATCAGCTTTAGCCTTTAAGGCAATGTGATATCAAATCAACAGGACATGAGACAGTTTTGATCATTTATGGTGCTCGTTGGTTAAGCCCAACTGCAAGAGTGTTGTTTAAGTTTTGTTGATCTTTTGATATATGGGTTCTTTAAGGGATGAAAGACGACAACACCAGTTGTGAGCTCGATGATTTGATGAGGTGAACTCAGTTGTGAACTGGGTGATTGGATGCGGTGCAATCGGTAGCGAGCGGGGTGACAGTGCAGTGAAATCGGCAATGTTAGTCGGCAATAAAGTTCCACTGATCCGATGTTGGGAAACGTGTTAGCTTCTGGTGGTACCCTCGACCAAGATCAGGATATGGGGAGGGTGGGGGGAGAAAAGCGGGGGAAGAGTGTGTGTGTGTGTGTGTGTGGGGGGGGGGATACGAAGGCTGGCAGTCTAGGGCCTCCCCCCAAAAATGTTCAAATGTTGATTTCTAACAGATATTGCAGAGTGTTTTGGACGACTCAGGCTCTTGAGGTTAGGCCAACCAATGACAAGTTTCACTTTTTCAATTGCTGAAATTGTTTTCGATTGTCTTCCTGGTCAGTAAGCGACTCTTGAGAGTCCCCGCATCCCGCCCTCTACCGGATTGGTGGCTCTGTAAAACCATTTTCTCCACTAAATCGTTTACTGATATTTGACTCCTTTCCATCCCAAGTGTGTAACTCCATCGTTGTATTGGTTTGCAATAAGATTTATTATCTACACAAGATTTGCAGAATGGCTACAAAGATGCAGACAATGAGACGATAGGGTTC
Source organism: Diodora aspera (assembly GCA_031471655.1). Lineage (NCBI taxonomy): Eukaryota > Metazoa > Mollusca > Gastropoda > Lepetellida > Fissurellidae > Diodora > Diodora aspera. The sequence continues at coordinate 879 of JAUELE010243527.1, read as the reverse complement.
GAGCCATAATTACAGTGTCGCAGTCAGCACGTCTTAACACCAAAATGACATTAGAAATAGTCAGCTTATATGAATAATTCTCGGCAAGCACATTACGCATGGTGTTCTCTAAGGAGTTCAGATATAAGAAGATAGTTTATATACAGAGTTATCGGTACATCTGTCTGTCGTTCTATTTATTGATATCCGAATGTATCGTCCGGTGGGGGAGGACGGCGTGCTCAGCCACTCCATTTGATTTTGAGAGGTCGGGAAGGTGCACGCACGTGTAATTCATGAGACCCGTGACAAAATGCACTGTGGCTAATTCTAAACAGGTATGCTGAAGGGGATGAATGATGAAAACATTGAGATGAGAAGAACACAGAGTGCCGCCCCCGGACTCCTTTGATTTTTGTCATAGTTGCTTCCAGTCGTCCCTGTCATTATATATTATTACCTTATTTTGACAAGTAACAAAACTCCCACTTCTTAACTGTGGAATAGGAAGGGGAGTACTCACTAAGCATCTTGACCATGTCTTCATGGATTTCCTTGGGGCTAAGACTTTTCTCTATTGCAAATGCTTAATCACTGCGCGAATTTCAGTTTTCTCAATTTTTAGAAGTAGCTTGCACCAATTGACATTCAGAAGGTCTCAACTAAAGGCAAATTCTTAGGTATAGTCGTATAAGTGGTGGTAGTATCACATGCACTCACATCAAACAGTTTCAATTACTACTTGCATTTCTGGGTGAGGCTGAGAACGTTTTAAATGCCCTCGTACGTCTCCACCCTAAATGTACGATCCTTAGCCCCTCCCTAATGCTGTATCCGCCCCTGCCAAGTACGACGAGCAGCGTTTCTATTGAATAAAGATTACGTTACCTTGTTATCATT